>PVIR01006259.1:55696-67056 GCA_004026965.1 Petromus typicus | reverse complement strand
CTGCTGGGTGTGGGTCTCCACACCCAGTATTGTTATGTGGTTACCGGGGAATCGAACCCGGGCCCTTGCGCTTGCAAGACAGGCGCCGGAACCACTGAGCTAACTCCCCGGCCCATCACTTCCTTTTTTATAAGTACTTTTCCCATGGTGTCTAGGTATCAAAAATACCATATTTTCCTTCCAGGTTGCTCCTTTTTTTTTTTTTTTCCTTTTCTTTTTTTAATTGTACATGGGGAGTTGGCACAGGTGCATAATACATGCTAGTTCTTCTTTTCATCTCTTTTCCCTCCACTTCCTCCTTTCTCCCTCCATTTGCTGATCTCTTTCCAATTTGAGAAAGTTCTAACTCTTTCCTTCCTATAGTCTATCTTTTATTTTGTCGTTGATATTTGAATTTATTACATAAGGGAAAGACATTTGAGATCATGTCTCCGATTCACTTCACTTAACATTACGGTCAGATGATGTACTGTTTTCCTACAAATGCCTTGAGTGTATTTGCATTTAAATATCACATGTTCTTTATCCATTCATCTGTTGATGGACATATAACCTGGTCCCAATATTTAGCTATTATGAGCTGTGCTGTATAAATAGGGGTTTGCATGTAATATGATGTCTTTAACTCTTTTGAGAAAATACCACGAAGGGGAGTAGCTGAGTTAAATGCATCATTTTTTTGTTTTTGCTGATTCATCCTTCTTTCTCAGACTGTTCACATTGCTGTGACCCAGGGATTAGTCTCGGTCCTCATTTCCACTCACTTTCACCCCTGGTGAGCTCGCAGTCCTGACTCCAGAGGCCTGTGTGAGCAGAAATGATTCTCAAAAGTCTCTTTGAAATGCTATACTCATACTAAACAACGTTGGGTTTCCAAGAGCTCTTCACCTAGATATCAAGCAGACATCTTGTAGTTAACACTGCCTAACAGAAGCCCTGACCTCTTCCTGCTCTCTGCCATCTGCACTATGAGAGGAAAACAAACCAAAAACCAAACCTAAAACTGAAATCTGAAAATTCTTCCTTTCTTTAAATGCATTTTTGTCTTTCTGGTTTTTATAGACAAAAACTTGTTTTCTTTGGTTTTTTTTTTTTTTTTTTTTTGAGTTAGCATTTCTCTCTGAAGCAGCCCAGACTGCCCTTGAATGGGGAATCCTCCGGCCTCAGCCTCTGGTGCTGGGATTACACCATACACTGCCACAACCTGGATGCCTTCAATTCCTTTTTCATTCTCATATTCCATACTCAATTTGATAGGGTATCCCATTGATTTACTCTCCAAAGGTATCTGTTCACTTATCACAACTGCTGTTGTCATTGCTCATGTGTGAGCTATGGATATTTTTCTCTTGATTATTGCAATGACCTTCTGGACTGTAGCATCCACCGTGTATGGAGCATGGGCCACATCTGGACCCATAACCAACAGTGGATTCACTGTTCAGCCCTTAGCTCACTCTTCCCGGGGTTGTCATCCCTGACAGATTCCACTTGGCCCTTGCTTTAGGCCTTCACACCCTGTTCGGTCCTCCCAGGTTTCTCTCCCCACATCTGCACAGCTGCCTGCACAAGTCTTTGAAGGCTTTTCTCAAATGTATGACCTTTTGACAAAATTTCCACAGCTGTCCTATGGTGAACTAAACTCCTTGGCCTCCTTCCCTTGCTCTATATTTTCCCCATAATACTTTTTTCTCTCTAATATATTTTACCATTTACTTAATCAGTATATTTGATATTCATTATCTAGAGTTTTCCACTAAAACTCCACAAGATCAAGCACTTTTTTTTTCTCTTTTTGGTTTATATTCCAGTAAATAGAAGAATGTCCATGCATAGTAGGTCCTCAAAAACTGACCTATTGAGTTAAGGAGGGGACTCTGTGTGACTATCATCCCATGAAGCAGCAGATACTTCTGCTGGGATCACTTCTAGATCCCCAGGGCTCAGCACATTGCCTGGCTCAGTGCGAGTCCAGTAGAAAAGGTGCAAAGTGAATTTTCCCATGTGACACAGCTGACAGAGACAGAATAAAGTCTGTGACTTCCGAGGCAGAGACTGGCAGTTGGGTAAGGCCAGCTGGGAACTGGATCATTTTCTTATTATTTGATTCATTTTTTGGCCCTGAAAGTTGTACTGTATTCCAATTTTTTTTACTACTTATTTTTTTCTGCTTCTTAGTAATGCATTCTTTCTTTAGACCTATGTGTCTGGTTTAATGGAGTCAAGACAAAGACAAACAAATTTGCCAATTAGGGTTATGAGTAGCAAGCGTGCTATAAACATGCTCAGTCTAAATGAATCACAATCATTCGCTGGCAGCACATGCAGCATTTCTTAGTTAAATTCATTTCTCCTGTCTTAAATCTCAATAGCAGCTAGATCTCCAGGCCCTTTTAATAGAGTGAGATAATCACAAGTACTAGAGAAGAGGAACAGAAAAGCACGTGCCTTCCTTTATCTAGACAACCAGGTCAAACTGGCCCCATGCAGGAACACCATTTAGGTCATGATTTTGTAAACTAACTGCTGTAATTCAAAGAATTGGAAAAAGACTCTTTTTCAAAGGAGGTCCAACTGGAGGTACACGGTTCAGACACAGATCCCAGCTGGTTGGGTTCCCTCAATCCAGCATGACTAAGCTCTTCCCCTGAAGCCAGGCTCAGTAGTCAGTTCTAGTCAGTTCTGGCTTGAAAGGCAGGTGGAAAGCCAAGTCCTCATCGTGAACCTGATGCAGCAGTAGCTGGGAAGGACATGGGAGCCGGAGAGAAAGTCTCGCTCACGGTGTTAACTCCTCCACCTACTGCAATTCACTGGGCGGCTCAGATCATTCCAAGCATGAACATGCATATTTGCAAGTGGGAAGCACTTTCCCCCTTCCAAGAAATCTTTAATTGTTTCTGACCTTGAGATAAATGCTTCATATTTTTCTTCAATAATTATAATTGCTTATGGAGGTGTATTTTTTCTCATATTTAGCTTTCTCGTCTTTTAATGA
This sequence comes from Petromus typicus, assembly GCA_004026965.1. Taxonomy (NCBI): domain Eukaryota; kingdom Metazoa; phylum Chordata; class Mammalia; order Rodentia; family Petromuridae; genus Petromus; species Petromus typicus. The sequence goes on along the minus strand of PVIR01006259.1, from coordinate 64,061 downwards.
ATACAGGCAGATCTACATATTTCTGTAGCTAACTTCTCATTTTCATTAGACTGCAGGGAAAAAAAAGAGAATTATTTAAGTGTATAAAAATACTCAAAGAGAAAACACAATAGGTTAACAATAGGATAATTTGTCTTACTCCAATCATGAACATATTATAAATTACCCTGGAAGTATTCTGTCTTAGTCATGTACTTTGTTACTAATAAAACTGTCACTAACACTATCAATCTCTGAAAATTAAATGTAATGATTTTATTCCCAAGGTAAATAATTGTTCTAAATTGTACCTTATCTTTCAAAAATATAGTCCTCTTAATAATTTATATTAATTTAAATATATTCCATCTTTACCTAGTTATAATTCATTCCCTCTTTATCTTCACTTCCTCATAAACTATGTATTTTAATTTGGTTTTCATCTGAAAGCCTAGCCAAAGGCAAATCATTTCAATTATAATCTTTTAAGAAGAAATAGATTCATTTTCCATAGGCTATATGTACATATAATTTGGACATCTTATCTATATAGACTTAACAAATTTATCCTCTAAAACATTTTGTATAATGAATGTTAACATTCTTGGGGTGATACCTAAAAGGGGAATAGCTGTATCTAATGGAATTTTTAGTTTTAGTTTTTTGAGGAAATTCCATATGGACTCTCACAGTGGTATACCAGTTTAAATTCATTCCCTTCAACAAGTAGAAGGGCATCTTTCCCCCTATAGCCTCATCAGAATTTGCTTTTGTTTCATATTTAAAGATATCATAATATATATTATATGCAAACCCACATTTATAGCACCGCAACTCATAAGAGCTAACTCCTGAAAGCAACCTGTATATTTATATATCAACTGATGAACAAAGAAAATGTGGCTATATTCATAGTGGAGTACTACTCTGCCATAAACAAGGATAGATTTGAGTTATTTATAGGAATCCAGATGCACCTTGAGACCATAATATTAGTTGAAATAAATTAGACACACAATCTTAAATATCGCATAACTTTCCTGATCTGAGAAACTCAAAGCATAAATAATTTTTAAAACAAAATGAGAGGCAATAGGAAACAGGGAGATAGATCTTTTGTAAATACGAAGGAGATGTAGAGACAGAGCCGGGAGGTGAGGGAAAAAACAATGAAAAGAATCAAAATCTGATAAGTACAAGTACCTACTCCTAAAGATGGCTGTGAGTATTATGTACTGCAAGCACGAACAAATAAAACATAAATAATACATAAATAAATAAACTAAAAAAATTTAAAAGAATATAATTCTGATCGGATAGAAATATGGGCCAAATTCAAAATTTACTTTACATTCCAATAGTATGTCTAATTACTGTCAAACAGAGTTCCAGAGCTCTGCTTCAGGTGCCTGTATACACGGGGTGGGGCGGGGGTACAGAGACAGTGAGAGGCTGCATGAGAGAGCCCAGCACGCTCAAGGAGTTCCCTGATGAACAGCGTTTCCCTGACCCTAGACGAGGGGTGAGCTGGGCGGCGTTTTCTATTCGTAGCCGATGAAAAGCAGATGAGACTGTCTTCTAGCTGAAGCTCTCTAAGCAGACCATGTAAAACCTCTGATGACTCGATAAGCCTCCATTCCTTAATACTGTGCTTAATACTTAATCTGAGTCTTATTTGAAGTTAGTGTAGGAGGAATAAATAAAACATTCCCAGATATAATCTTCCACCCATGGCAGTATAATCTCAATTTCCCTAAGCATAAATTTAGATGGCGTGCCAGGATTGGAAAGTCAGCTCTTCTCAGATATGACTAGGAGATTTTCCAAGATGTCTAAAGTTCTAAACCAAAATCGGAAAGCACACATTCTGCTTCTTTATGTGCACAATCTTCACAGTTGAATGGGAACACAAGCCATTACTTAAAAATAATAGCAATAATGTTTGAAAATAAAAATAGACATACCACTGCCTAGAGCAAATGAAGCTGTCCAGGAGTTCTCCTCCTTTCCCAGAATCACCAAGGACCATCAACCACAACCACAGTAAATTAGTGCTCAGCTTCCAACATGCTGAGAATATGGTACCTGAATTTATGAGACTCTCCGCCCTAAAGAAGTCATAAATGCTGTCATTATCTCACTGGGAAGATCCTGAGAAGGGAAGGAGCTGGTCATATGGAATTTCTTGTTTCAGAGTTTTGAGACATCTCCACCCTTTTTACACAGCGGTTGTGCAGTAATGCATGAGAACATGAGTGTTTGCAGGAACACAAGTAACAACAGCTAAAATCTGGAAGTCGCCTATATGTCCACCAATAGATGGTGGATAAAGAAAATATAATTGTACACATTGGAGCACTATTCTGCCATAAAGAAGGAGAACATGAGTCATCTGTAGGAAAACGGGTGCACCATGAGACTGTCATGTCAAGTGAAGTAAGGCACAGAAGCTTGCATAGCATGTGGTTTTTCTTATATGAGAAACCCGCAGTGTAAATGACACAAAGAAAAAATAAAAGATAATAGAAAGTTGGGAGGTGTCTTCTTCTCAAATTGGAAGAGGATCAAGAGATCAAGAGAAGCAGAAAAACATCCCAAAGACAATTGAAATTGATAATTAAGTGTAGGAGAGGAAGTGCCAGAAATGCTGTATTTTTCAAGGAAAATTGAACCTGAAGGAAAGAGTGGATGTTTACCAGTGGCGAAGCCTGAGCGTATCTGGAACACACCGCTCACGCAGGGGAGGCTGAGGGATGTTCCAGAGCATTTCCCCTCTTTGCATGGCTCTCAGCTCCTCATGAGGTACTGCAGAAGGCACTTGCAGGGAAGATAAAAGACAAGGAGAATGGGCTCATCAGAACGCTTTGAGTTCCACGTGTCAAAAACCAAACAATGAGCTTAGGCAAAAGGGAAATGTACTGAAAGATTTCTCAGTTGCTTCATGTTATTAAAGGAAAACAAACTACCAAGGAAAGGAGGAAGGAGCTCAGCCTCAGGACACAGAGCATCACAGCCTGCTTCTCTGCAATGTCCTTTATGTTCCCACCCCACTACTACTCAGCGACAGAAAGCAAGTTATCAAGGGCAAGCAACTTTCACATCTTTTACCACGTGATTCGAAAGCTCTGCCATGCTGACCTGGTTCAGCATGTTCAAAGGGGAAGGACTGAGAGCGACTCTGTGATCAGAGGGAAAAGTAATGCAAGAACTAGGTGGCAAGATTGTTTTCATGTTTGGTGTGGGGAAAATAGCGGTTTCTAAAAGTAGGGGTAGGAAAAGAATCCTTCCCTATAAGGGGAGGGTAGAGAGTATTGCAGAAAGGTCTTCCCATTTTAAAGAACCAAACAGGATGACCTAGGGATAATGTTATTTGTTGAAGAATAAATAAATCTTCCTTTGAAAATTACTCCTTATTTCTGTCTACTTCAAAGTCTTTTCTGGTATTGCCTTAGTAATTACCAGAGCAGGGAGTCTCCAGTTATAGAAAAGAACAATGTTGTAAAAAGTGACTTACAAGGAGCTCAAATATGAAGCAATATTAATAATGACACGGTTTTCAGGCCAGTTTACAGGACCAGTCAACTGCACGCCTAAATTATCCCACCAATGCTCAGTTTCCTTCTCACCAGACATCCACTGGGGTCTTTCTCAAGGGTCCTTCTGCCCACCATGTAATACATTTTACTTCTGAATGCTGATTCCTTGTGTACTAACACCGACAACCAGGTGTGGTGATGTAGAAGAAGTCCAGAAAGAGAACAGGCTTTGGTTTTCACACTTATAACATCTATATGGTGTTAGTATGAGGCTGTGTGCATATGTGTGGAAGAGGTAGTAGGAGGGTTGGATTTTTTTTTTTCTGTTCTGGACTCCTTTTTGAAGTTCTTTCAACTCTAAAATGTCATGCTTCTGTGATTGAGAAAAAACCTTTCCCATAGCACTCTTGTTTCTTTTTAAAAAAATTTTTGTCTTTATTGGTACATTATGAATACACATCATAATTGCATCCAACATTGAGAGTTTGTACCAGAATATGACATGACTTAACAGAAGGGAGCTGTACCCTGTGGTGAGGTGAGGAGGGCACTACGGGAGGAGCACCCTCCAGCCTGTGCTCTTCAGTGCCTATTTCTTGCTTTAGATCTTTCTTTCTTTCCTAAAGATTTTTACAGGGCAGGAGGTGTATGTATGTGTGTGTGGGGGTCAGTGCCAGCCACTCTTGTTTTTGAGGCTCCCTGTCTTAGTAAAGGAATGGCAAAACAGAATTATAACAACTCTGGAATTGTGAACATATTCATTATGCAGTTTACACTGCAAAAATTATAAAATTATATAATTGAACTATTCATAATTATGACACTTATAAAAAGCAACAACTCATAGCAGAGTCAGATTGCATTGTATAGTAACAGTGAAGTTCTGTGTGTGTGAAGTTCTATGTGGTACTTAATATATTATGAATAAACAATATGTGCTATTATGTGTTTGAACTTATTTGGAGATAACCGCAAAAGTCTAACTATGGCCATTTTTGCATAATAGGCTGCATAAGATCCCTTTCTGGCATCTTCTGTGTTCAAGCCCTGGTTTTTGTCAGTAAATTGAAAACTGTAGTTAGTGGATCGACCCAGAACTGACAGGGCTATCTATTCTCAGAAGTCTCATTGTGACCCAAAATATGTAATTGATTATCTGGTCATCCGTGCTTTCTCTCAAAGTAGTTTTTATTAACTGAGGAGGAAACCATAAATACCCAAATAAAGGCAAGTAGACTTCCTGCACAGTAAATTGGGAGAATAAATTGAAATGATTCCATATCATTTGTAGTATGTGAAATCACAAGGTACTTTGGGATGATTTTCTCAAATCGTGGGATAAAGTGAAATTCAATATAAGGCTTTAAAAATACATTAATTTTATCAATATACTTAGAATTTTTCTAATATAAAGTTGAGTGTCCATTTTTGAAATTTTTTTTTTTTTTTAGGTTTTTTGAGACAGGGTTTTGCTTTGTGGTTCAGGCTGGCCCTGAGCTCAGCCTCAAACTCACATCACAGCAATCCTCCTGCCTCTGCCTCCCGAGTGCTGGGATTACAGGCCTGAGCCCACCATGCCCGGCACTGTGGTATGTGGTACTGGTTGCTGCTGGGCGTGAGTCTCCATGCCCAGTATGGTATGTGGTTACCGGGAAATCGAACCCGGGCCCTTGCGCTTGCAAGACAGGCACCGGAACCACTGAGCTAACTCCCCGGCCCCCATTTTTGAAAATTTAATGCAATATATGTATACGGACATTGACATTGCGTTTTCCTTTAACCCTTTAAAAAATAGTATTTAAAAATTCAAAAGTCATAGTTTTAAAATACCTGATATATAAAGTTAAAAGCATGAGGAATTGTTCTGATTTTTTTATTTTAAAAATTCCCAAGTAAATAATACTTCCATTAAAAAACAAATTGTGCAAGTAAATACTTTTTTCCATAGTTATTTCAATTGAGTACAATAGGTAGAAATAACAGAAAATTATCATTTTAAACACGAGTTTTAATTATAATTCTTCATTGAGTAAAGTATATAAGATTGGTTTTTTTTATTATCTTTATTGGTACATTAAATATACACATCATGATTGCACTCCATAATGGGGATTTGTACCAGTATAAGACACAACTTAATTCTCATTTTTTCCCATAGCCCCACCCACCCTACCACCCCCCCATATATATAAAATTTGTTTCCTTACTTTATAAGATTGTTATTCATTAAAAATTTGGGGGATAAATTCTTCCTTCACATTTATTTTTTATTTTCTCCTTAAATAATATCACCTATTTTCAGAAAGAGCCCAGATGTTGAGATAATCACTTGCTTAGGTCAAAAGGAAACCACTGAGAATGAACAGCACCTTGATTTCTGTTTTGATTCACTAACTACGGTCTCCAGTTTAATAAATTAAAAAGATAAAAAGGAATGACAAAATGCCGTTCACTCATCCGTGGAGAGTTTATAAACAATATATGCAAAAAAAGATATGAGGCTGGGATTTCACTAGTAAAACGAACCAGCCTGAGGAACAACAAAGAAAAAAGTAGTTCGGTGAGCCCCACGGTGATAAAGAGAATGTCTGTTAGTGAAGGGGATGGTCAAGGCCTTTGCATACGTGTGCTGATGGGAACAATGGCGGGTCCGAGAGAAAAGTCAGGTCACAGCAAAAGAGCTACAGGACCAGAATGTGAACTGCACATCAGTAGGTCAGTCCGAGGATGAAAAGCAAACAGTCTCCTTGTTCGTAAGTTTCCTGGAGGACGGCAACCTGGTCAAGACCCTGCGCAGGGACCATAGAGTGAAGCAGCCTCAGGATATGGAGAGAATATAATGGAGGTTGAGAGTTATTCTTTTCTCTGATTAAAAAAAACTGTCTCACAGAATACTGAGGTGACTAACTCAATCCATTTACATCATTTATACAATGTATACATTTATACATTCCTTTATACAATAAAACTCATGCACCCAGGGAGATTAATTGACAGTATGTGGTGATCAGGGAATCATATATCTCATTTACATCTTTAAGATTTATTTATCTTTAAGTTTTCCTGCCACTAGTTAGAATTTCAGAATTACAATTATTAAGCAAGTCTAGATTGGTAAATTAATAAGCTATAGGAGATTAGCATTGACAAACTTACACTATCCTTGCTTGTTTATCATACATAAATTAATTAGGCTGAATTGAATTAGCTGGTCAGAAGGTTCTCACATTTAAAATAACTAGGTTGACAAGTTCATAAAACAGAAAAGAGTTTTAGTGACAGGGATATTAAAGCAAATCATTTCTTTAATTAAAATGCACTGAGCATCAGTGGTATTAAGGCTCTAAGGTAGGCACTGTCCATTGGCCCGTGGATAAGACAATACTTGGCTCTGTTCTTGTGAGGCTAGCATTCAAGGGTGGGAGGTAAGTGCCCCAAGGCCCTAAATAAATCAATATCGTATCCAGAAGTGATAAGTATTCTAAAAGAAGGAAAAAATAAATTAAGTCACAGTAAGGGAACAGAGATTAAGGGGAAAAAGTGTGGGTTGTCCCCCATGGTAACGGGAGGCCATCCTGCATGGTGATGTCCACACTGAGTCCTGACTCCTGGCACGGGGTGAAAGAGCAAGCCACTCGGGAACCTTAGAGGAAGAGAAACCTGATGGAAAGAGAACAGAAGGGGCTCTGAGGCCAGAGAAGGTCCATGTAGAAGCACAATGTAGCCAACCAAGGGAGAGCAAGGAGGAGAGAAAGTCAGGAGTCAGAACCTGAACAGTACCATCCTGCCTTGGAGCCAAATGCATTGGACTGAAATCTCTACCGCATTCCTCGCTTAGTTTTTGGGTATCAAACATGGTGTCTCAGCATTGTCAAAGTGACTAAGAAACCTGTCAGTGTTATTTTAAATGGAAATGGATGAAATTCTCCAATCAGAAGACATGGAGTGACAGAGTGGGTTAAAAGAAAAAATAAAACCCAACTACCTGTTGCCCGTAGGAAATTCAGTTTATCCTTTAAGGATAAATAAAGACTAAATATAAAAGGCTTTAAAAAAGATATTCCATGCATATGCAGGAAAAGAAAGTGGAGTCACTAAGACTTTCAGTTAAAATGGCAAGAAAATGATTACTATGGAATAGAGGCCAATTCATCAAGAGGCTATAATAATTGCAAATACATATACATCTAACATAAGTGCTCCTAGATGTTTAAATATTAACAGAACTCAAGGGATAAAGAGACAGTGAAATATAATAGTAGTATCAAAGTTCCTGCTCCATTTTATACCACAAATAGATAATCCAGGCAGAAAATCAATAAAGAAACAGTGAACTTGAATAATATTATATATATATATATCTGTTATATATAACAGAATAATATAACTTGAATAATATTATAAACCAAATTGATCTAACAGATACACACACACACACACACACACACGCACACACACACACACACACACACACACACACAGCAGCATTCCTGGTCTTCTCAAAGGCAAACAGAACATTTTCCTGCATAGATCACATGTTGGCCCATAAAATAAGTTCTTTCACATTTAAGAAGATTAACATAATATCAACTGTCTTTTCCAACCACAATGGTATGAAACTAAAAATTGTGGAAATTTTGAAAAATTCACAAATATGTGGAAGCTAAACTGTATTTATAAATAAAAAATGGATGAAGGAAGAAACTGAAAAGGAATTCAAATTATCTTGAGACAAAATGGAAATGCAGCACATAAAACTTATAGGGATGAAGAAAATCAACTGTTAAAGGGAAGGATTACAGTGAAACTCAACAATAAGGATAAATTTTTTTTTTTTTTTTTTTTTTTTT
>PVIR01006259.1:0-55596 GCA_004026965.1 Petromus typicus | reverse complement strand
CGCCGGAACCACTGAGCTAACTCCCCGGCCCAGGATAAAAATATTTTAAGGGAACAGCCTGGCTCTACAAATCAAGGAACTAGAAAAATAGAAACAAAGCAAATAGTTAGATGATGAAAGAAAATAATAAAAGTTAAAGCAGAAATGAATAAAATAGATTCTACAAACAAAAGTCAAGATCAAGAGGACTGTAAGGTGGTTTTACAAACATAAATTGACAAATCAACAAAGAATAGGATTTCCATAAATCAAATTTAAATGAAAGAGAAGACATTATAACTGATACCACAGAAACACAAAGAAGAGATGGAAAATATTAAGACTACTATGAGCAACTGTATGTCAACAAAATGGATAATCTATAATAAACAGATAAATGTCTAGAATCATACAACATAAGAATAAATTGTGAAGAAATAGAAAATGTAAGAGACCCTTCTCAAAGACCCATCTCAAACTTTCAAAAACTTGCAAAGTCAGTTAAAGAGGACAGCATTAACATCATACCATAGTCAGATAAGGGGATCACAAAGAAAAGAAAATACAGACCAATATTCTACATAATGTGAAAATTCTCAGCATATAACAGAAAATCAAATTCATCAACACCATAAAAAGATCATGCATTATGATCATGTGAGATTTATGCATGGGATGCAAAGATGGTTTAACCTATGCAAATTAATAAATGTGTTATATCAGATTAACACAATGTAGGGTAAAAATAATATGGTCTTGTAGATACATGCAGAAAAGGCATTTGAATAAATTCAACATGCTGTTTATGATTCAAAGCTCTCAACAAATTAAAGTACAGAAGGAATTTACCTCAACTCCATAGAAGTCATGTAAGATAAGCTGATAACTAATATACTTACTGATGAAAAGCTGAAAGTTTTTCCTCTAAGTCCAGGAAAACTGAAAGAGCCTCAGTATGAACCACTTATAGACAATGTAGTAGTGGAAGTTATAACTAGAGTAATTAGGAAAGAAAAGTAATAAAGTCATCCCATATCTGAAATAAAGCTGCCCAGGAATGGTGGCACATACCTATAATCCTAGCACTGGGAATATTGCTGAGTTCAAGGCTCACCTGGGCTACATAGTGAGCTCAGGGCCAGCCTGAATTACAAAGTGAGACACTGTCTCAAAAAAAAACTTATGAATAAATTTACCAAAGAAATACAAGACCTGTACATTGGAAACTGTAAGACATGGATGCAATAAATTAAATAAAAGACAAATGGTGGAGATACCTTGTATTCATGGATTGGAAAAATAATATTGTTAAAATTACCATAATAACCCAGAGTGATTTACAGAGTCAATCCTTATAAAAATTCCATTGATATTTTTCATAGAAACAAAATAAAGCTAAAATTTCCATGGAGCAACTTACTCTAAATACTCCAAGGAACCTTGGCCAAAAAGAGAGACGCTTGAGGCACTGCACTTCCTTATGTCAAACTGTGTACAAAGACATAGCTACTGAACAATGTGCTATTGACATAAGACAATTATGTAGGCCAATGGGACAGAAAAGAGAGCTCAGAAATAACCCAGTGATAAATGTCTGATATTTCACAAGAAAGTCAGAAAGACTCAGTGGAGAAAGAATGATCTCTTCTATAAAAGATGGTGGAAAAGGTGAATGCACATATACAGAGAAGAGAACAGGACCGTTTTCTTTTACCGTATAGAAAAATGATGTCAAAATTCATTAGAGATTTTGATGCAAGATCATAAAACTTCTCAGAAATCTACAGGGATAAATCTTGACATTGGCCTTTGTGATGAATTTTTGTCTGTTAGGCTGAAAGCACCTGGCAAAGCCCATATAAATAAGTGGGAAATCTGCAAAGTACGAAATTTTGTGTGGTAAAGAAAGCACTCAACAATATGAAATGGCAACCTGTGTACCAGAAGAAAATATTTGTCAACCATATATCTAGGTAAATGATTGTCATCCAAACATACATATGTAACTCATACAAGATAATATCAAAATACAATTTGTTTGAGAAAATAGGCAAAGAGCTTTTTAGAAAATTTTCCAAAAAAGGACATACAGATCACCAGTTGATAAATAAAAATATGCTCGATTTCATTAACCGTCAATGAACTACAAATAAAACCATGATATTACTTCGCATTCAATGTGTTAGCACTCACAAACAAGATCTGGCAGTGTTGTCAAGGATGAAATCTAATATATATAGAGAAGATATCAACTCTGCTATATATGATCCATATGATCTGTATGACAGGTGTACATACATCATAGAAATGGAATTATACACAGAACACATGATGTTTTAGTTCAGCATGAATCTGTATGGAGAAGCCGAAGGAAGGCTCAGAAGCCCAGGCTGGAAGCCTGGAGGTGGATGTCCAAAGGCAGTCAGCTGGAGCACCTTCAAAGAGACAGATTTAAGCTTTCTTCTTTCTTTTTTATTACATTGAAGCTCTTGAACATTTTTCTTCCTTACTCCTCCCTTAACTTCCAATAATGACATTAAGTACTGTTACACAGAGCTTTTGTATTTATACTTTCTGAATTCTCTCTAGAATACTCTCCTGAGTCCTAAACAAATATATCTGATGTCCATTTGAGTACTTACTGAAAACCCCAAAGGTAATACTTCACATGTTAATTTCAACATATCTGAACTCCAGAGGTTTCATCCAATGCCATTTTCATCAGTCTGTCCTCTCTTGGTTAACAGTTTCATTCTTTCATACCTCATATCCAGTTTTCACATTGTACTGTTGCTTCTGTGGTCCAAATATTTGCTGGATTTGGCCTTTCTCATATATTCTGTACTATTTGTCTAATGTAAACCCTTACGTCTCTAAATTGTGCAAGAACTTCTATTCTTAATGATATGTTTTTATCATGATATTAAAGGACAAACATGAAATTTGACATATCAGCCATATTGTTCACTAGGACAGTAGTGTTAAGTATGTTCAATTGATTCTGCAAATGACTTCCAAAATTCTTTAATCTTATAAAATTGAAACTCTCTACCCATTAAACAGCTCTCTACTCCCACCCTGCAAGATCTTCTTACTTGATTATGCTTATCCTTTATCTCACCACAAATTAATCTCCATGTTGCAGTTAGTGTTTGATTAATAAAATACATTTTTTGTTTTTGTTAATTGTATTTATGTATATTTTAGATGTACATAATGATCACATTTGTTGCAGGAAATTTGTACCTATACATTATATATCTTGATTCTTGTTTTTTTTTTAACCATCCTGTTCCCCTCTATTCTAACCCTTTTCCCCTCCTTATTTACAAAAGTTTGTTTCCATTTTATCCTTTACTCATCTAAGATGAATACTCCTCAGATGGAGTACAAGTGGTAAATAAATATATGAGGAAATTTTCAGCATCACTTGTAATTTGAAAGATGCAAATGAAAACAACGCTAAGATTCCATTTCAATCCAGAAAGAGTGGCTATCACCAAGAAATCTACCAATAACAGGTGCTGGTGGGGTTGTGGGGCAGAGAAACACTTCACTGTTGGTGGGAGTGTAGACTGGGGCGACTGCTGTGGAAACCACTGTGGAGATTCCTCAAAGAACTGATATTAGAGATCTCACTTGATCCAGCTATTTTCCCTCTGAGTATCTTCCATAAAGAGTTAAAAGCACTGGAAAAGAGTGAATGTGTGTGTGTGTGTGTGTGTGTGCGCGTGCACTCATGTTTAAAGAAGTACAGTTTGTAACAGCTAAGTCTTGAAAACAACCCACATTTGTCAACATAAGAATAGATTAAAAAGATGTGTTTTTTTATACAATGGGGTACAACTCAACCACAAGGAAGGATAAACTTGAGACCTTTCTAGGTAAATGGATGTACCTTGAGACCATACTCTTAAGGGAAATAAATTGGACACACCTGCGCAAATATCGGTGTGAGAAACTGAAAGATAATTAAGAATCAAACTGTATAGCATGTACTGTATAATAGGAAGAAGTTGTTCAAAAGTAAAGGAGAACTAGAGAGAAAGGGGAAAGAAAAGAAAGGAAAAGGGTAAAATTTCTTTTAAAGCAAGCTAGAGTGAATTTTTAAAAACACTAATAAATAAACTATTTTTGGAGAAAAATGAGCAGAAGGTTCAGAATTCCTATATATCTTTTGTTCACAGCCTTCTCCACTATCCAAGTCCTGCGCCTCAGTGGTATATTTGTTAAAATCAATGAGATTGTATTGCCACATCATTGTCTTTCAAAGTCCGTACTTTAAGTTAGAGTGTTGTACATGCTCTGAGTTTGGACTGATGTATATCATATTTATCCACTGTGCTATCTCCTACTTCCTGTCTATCCTTCCATGCTCTGCCTCCATAGATTTCCCTTCTCCAAGGTGTCATGGACTACATGATCCATAGTTAGGACCATGTAGTACTCTGTCTTTTTACGTTGACTCCTTTCACTGAATAATGTGCATTTAAGTCTTCACATCTTTTCATGATTTGAGGCTTATCTCTTTGTAGCACTGCATAATATTCTCTGCATTTACCACAACCTATTTATCTATTCACTGATGGAATGATGCCTTGATTGCTTATGAACTTGGGCAATGTGGCACTAAGGTTATATCCATTTATTCTCCTATTAAAGTGTGATCTCTGGAACACATGGTAAGAAAATGTTTAGTTCTGTAAGAAAATGCCTACCTGTCTTTGACTGTTTAATTTTTCATTTTTATCAACAATAAATGGCATTTCCTGTTCGCTTTATATTTTCAGCAGTGTTCGGTGTGACCAGTGTTTTGGACTTTAGTCATTCTTTTAGATGTATAGTTGTATGTCACTGTTTAAATTTCAAGTTTTCTAAGGACATATACGATATCTTGTCATATGCTTATGTTTTGATTTATACCTGGATGTCCCTTCCAAAGCCCTTGATGGGCAGGGCTTTTGAAAGGTGATGGAACTGTGGTGGCACTATAGCTGCCTGTGGTGTCAGGAGGTGGGGCTGGTCCCAAAAGGCAGGTCACTGGGGCATGACCTGGAAGGGTCTGTCTCCCTCTCTGGCTTCTTCCCTCTCTCTCTGCTTCCTTCTGCCATGAGGTAAGCAGATTTCCTTGGCCCAGGCACTTTCACCATGTGACTCTGTCTGAGCCTGCCGTCCATGGACTGAAATTTCCCAGACATGAGCCCAAATTAACCTCTCCTCTTTTGTATTGTGAGGGTCCAGAAAATGTCCCAGTGACTAGGAAGGTGACTAACATAGGTTGCTTGCTAGTTATGTACGTTTTGGGGTGTGGCATCTGTTCATTTATTTTTTCCACTTGTTTTGAGTTGTTCTGTTCCTTATCGTTAAAGTTTAAGGTACTTTGCATATTTTGGGTACTACTCCCCTATCAGATAGGTCTTTTGTACATATGTCTTTCACTGTGCAGCTTTTCTTCTTAATCTTGACGTCTCTTCTATAGGATAAGCTTTTAATTTTGATAAATACCAACCAATTTGCTTTTTTTTTTTCTCATGTATTATGTCTTTGATGTTACAGATAAAAAGTTATTGGCAGACCAACGTTATCTAGGAGTTTTCCTATGTTATGTTCTAGAAAATGTAAAGATTTTTCACTTTAGGTTTGTGGTCAGTTTTGAATTGTTTTCTGTGAAGAATGGAAAATCTAAATCTATGTTCTTTTTTTCTTTTCTGCATTAGAAGATCCAGCATAAGTTGTTGGAAAGGCCGTCTTTGCTCCAAGTCATTGCTTTTTCTCTTTTGTCAAAGATTATTTGACTAAATTTCTATCAAATTTTGGGATTCCATTGTTGTGTTTGTCTTTCCTTTAACCAGTCCCACAATTTCTTGATTCTTCTGGATTTACAGTAATTTTTTCAGTCAAGTTTTGTTGGTTTCTTCCATCTATATCCTGCAAGTTGCCACCTTGACAGAATCCTACTCAGAATTAGTCTCTGGCTTGATGGGCTCCCAAACTTCTTTTACTTAGAGCTGACTTAGAGTTCAATTTGGGGTACTCATACCCAATAAAAAGTAGACAAAACTAATATATAAAATGAATCTACATATTTATTAATGCAAAACAAGAAATATGGTATACACTATGAGATATTATTCAGCTCTAATGAAGCATTACAACTTGTCATATGCAGGACAGTGGATGGAGTTGGAGAACACCAAGTTAAGTCGAATGAACCAAACTTAGAGAAAAACAGCATCGAACATTCTCTCTCAGATGTGAAAAAAACAGGGCAAAATACCTGCAAATAAATGATGGACTTTCATAGAATGAGAAAGGGACTGGAAAAAGAAGTGGATAGAAAGAAGAGAGTATGAAAGCAACAAAGAGAAGATAGAAAGAATTAGTGTATAATGTATGTATGTATAGAACTGTTACAGTGAATCCCATTTAATTATATAAGACATGTACATTAATAAGTAAAGAAATATTAGTGTCAAGTCTTCACTTGAAGCTTTAGCCAGATCAATGTCTTCTCTTTTTGTGAACAAGTTCTGTTGTTATCAGGGATTTTGAGTGAGCTTAGAATAAGTTCTGGGATATTTGGCTATGGCAGGACGTATATAATGATATTGGGCTGGGATTCCCTCACATCAGGAAGAAAGTGCCCTCGTCAGTACTGTTCTCTGTGGGCCCATGGTGTCCATTGCTTCCATGGGGAAGTATTCTGCATACTACTTTCCACTGAGAACCTTTACAGAGAGAGCACCTTGCATGAGAGCAGCACTGGATGTCCTTCCTTAGGCACCGTTAAAAACCACGGGCTCTTGATTCCATGGCCGTGACTGGAGCTCTTCTCTTGCTATTTTATTTATAGTGCCATCAAGGCTAACCACTGACTCCGGCTGATAAATGCATTTTTTATTTTAGATATGCTATTGTGTTCAATCAATTGCAGGTGAGGGAGCCATTCTGTCTCTTTTTAAAGTGAAACTGCCGAACAATGTTTAGCTTCTTTATGTAGAGCCTAAAAAATTTAGCTCCACTCTAGATTCACAGAGAATACATTAGCTTCAGATGAAAAGGGGGGTATTAAATGGATACTTGACTGCAGAGGCCAAAAAGGATGCTGAGATTATCACAGTGATTCTCCTATGAGGCTGGAGTCTAACTTCAGACTTACTGTTGAAGACATGGGCTCTTCACATTGTGATGGGTGATACCAGGTTGCCCTCCAAGGGCATAATGTGCACTGACACTTCCAATAGTAGCGTCTCTCCAATTTTCTCAGTGTTTACTGCTAAATCTTTCAGACCTCTTCATTCTTGGGCTACGGCTTTGGTAATAAGTATTGTAGGTACAAATATACATAAAATATACACACCTTGGAATACCAATCCTCAGTACATAAACACGTCCTAGTTTCCAGGTATAATGAAAAGAGATGCATGGTATGTATTTATCCTTCTACAAAGAAACACTCCCTTAAGTCACACAGGTAAGTGGCGTGGTTCTATGATGAGTCACAGTGTGTATTAGTTGGTTTGTTAGCATATTAGAACAGAAATTAACTGTGTGCTGACTACATATAATTTCTCTCAGAATAGAAAGGAAAAGGTTCATGATGAGCTTCAGACAGGATATGATTTTAGCTGTGGACAGCATGACATTTGTTCTCTGTGGCCTCGTATCAGTGTATAACTGTCTGTTATAAACAAACATCAAAAGAATTATATGAAATTTAAAAATCTGAAAGCATTTTAGGAAATGTACACACAAGCTCAGTCTAGAAGATGATAGACATAGAAGTATCCTTGTTTTTATCACATTAAGGTTTAAATTATTTTTCCTTGAGTATCTCTGGCATTTGTTTTTATAAAACTTCAAGGTTATTACTCTGAGCCATTAGAAAGTCATCTTTCTAAGGTCACTGAAGTCAGCTCTTCACAATCATAGGCTTTTAAAACCAATGCCTGCTTGGGGTATTTCGCAAGCAGTATTTTCATGTGGCTCATTCTCTCCTTTAGTCCGAACAGCTTATTGTTCAAGCAGAAAATCGCTGTTCAAATTCCTGCCCCCCCCCCCGAGTCGGAGCTCTTCCCTATCACGCTGCCTGTAGGAGGTCTTCACTGAGCCAGCCTTACCTCCACGCACTTTGTCACCTACATCCTACACCCCCCAAACTTGTTCCTGTGTTCTTGTCTGCTCAGCACACAGAAGGAGCTTTGTTATTGAACTCACACTGCTGAATGATTACTGTCTTGTCTCCACAGATCAGACCACTCTATTTTTGCTGTGTTTCCTAGAGTCGAGTTCAAAGTTTGAGCACAGCAGAGAAAAAGGGGGGCTCTTTTCAAATGAGCTGAGCATCATTTGTCATTTGGCTGTCCTAAAGGAATGTTCCCAAATAGTTAAATTCTGCATTTTCCCAATGCCAAGTTTTATTAAAACAATAATAACAGGAAAGACTGAGAGGTTGCACTGAAATCTATGTGAAGATCTCTCTCTCTTTTTAAATAAAAAGTGTCCCATGACTCTGAGTCACCCTATTTTTCTCAAGTTCTAACTTTGGAAGAGATGAAGCACTATGGAAGATGAAGTCCCAGTGACCCAGTTACAGAGCCCTCAGTAGAGATTCAGGACCATTATTCATGTCCCAGCTCAGCCAACAGCTGTGAATTGAACCAAGTAACTTTGCCATCTGAACTTTTCCTTTAATTATTTAAGCAAGAAATCAGACTAATACTCATCTTCATATTTTTTTTTAGAAATCAGTGACCCCTCTAAATTTCTCCTGAAAATGATGGGCCTTCTTTTCCAAAAGAAGCACAAATGCAGCTATAAATAGGACTCTGAAAGGGTAGAGACTCTAAAATCCACCCACAAATTCCCAAGAGGACACTTTAGAACAATTTCTAAGGTCTGAAGTATGTAGTTGAAGTATGTAAAGTCTATTTACATCTACTACTCTCAATTACTTCTAAACTGTGGCGTGGATGGTTATGATGTTGAACTAAAACTTTGTAAAGTAACACGTTGTTTTCTGTAATATACAATATTTTCTTTTTGATTGGCAGTATCCACCTCAAGGTAAGTGAAGTTATCTGTACATCTTAACCTGCCTCAGGGATGGAACTTCAGCTTTGACACTGCACATGACCAGTGGAGAGGAGCTCATGCTCGTGTTCATCCTGCTGGGGAAACAAAGAATTTAAAAATAAAAGTTGCTAGTATAGTTGAATGATAGAGTACATGCCTTGCATGTCCTGAGTGCTAATTCCTGGTCTTGCCAGAATGTGGCAGTGAGAAGGAAAGAATGGATAGAGGGACTGTCTTCTCTATGATGAGGTATAATATCTCTCCCAAGCCATAAATATGATCCTTGAACTCTCAAGAGCTACACAAATTAATTTTATTTTTTCCACTGTTTTAGGAATTCAAAGGCAACTTCTATTCTCTTCTCTTAATTCTGTTTATGCTAAATATTCTGTATAATCTGAAATTCCTCTAATAAAATGATTTCACATACCACTGTTTTTATTCAACCCAGATACCTTCTTCAGTGGTCCTTTCCAACACAGATAAAAGACCAACACATGGTTGGAGAGCAGTTGTCATTTTCCAGTGATTCTGCCATTAGGAATGCCATCAATCATGTCAAGAACTCTGTCCCTAAATAGAGAAACTGTAGTCACCAGAAGCTCCTAATTATAATCCATTAAGGTTGCCTCTCATACTGCTTTTCTTAGAGCCAAAATAACCTTTCTTAAAGCAAAAATCTCTATTGATCTCTACCTGTATTGCTTAGGCCCTCATTCCAGATCTTGCAAAGCCTTTATAATGCTAATTTCACGATTCATCATGTTACCTCCCTCCCTAAACTTTGTGTCATCTACAAATATACTAAGGCTCCAGGTTTAACCACCTGACCTACAGAGCAGGAAGAACACAGAAAGGTTGTACTTGTTGGCAACATTTCTTTCTGTTCCTTTTATTCAGTCTCTGTGTGATTTCTTCACACAGACACAACACACATCCTGGTCTAATGTCTGACCCCTTTCCCTGTGTGTTCTTTTGGGATGGAGAAAAGTACCTCCATTGTGTTTCCTGGGCTTCCTTTGCGTCCTACTTCTGGCAGCCCTGTGGAGTCTGAGCTTGCCCAAAAGGCTTCCATCAGTGCCAAGCCACAGCCTCTGGAGGTGACAAGCTTTCCTCATGCTCATTAGCATTTGGCAAGAGTCCCCTCCAGGAATTTCATCAACATCCTCAGACCAATTTTTTTCCTCCCACCTTTGAAATTACTCAAGCCTCAAATGAGCATGTAAAAGACAATTGAAACCCAAAGTACACACATATTTGAGAACAGAGGAAGGGGTGGAGAGAAATTTTCTGAGAACTTTCAACAGACTTCATCATTACATTTCAGCTTCCTTGCATCTCTGACTGAACAAACATTGTTCATAGGAAGAGAAAAATATTGATCTAAAGGCTGTTTCACCACACGTTACACAGCTATCCATTATCCAGTTGAAAGATATTCTAGGTAAACTGTTTTAAAAACCAAATAATTTGTGGTAAATGTTCTGCATAATATATTTGTGATAACATGATCAGCTTCTCCTTTATCAAAACTTTTCACCTGGAAATAATTTATTTCATAATCAAATGAAACTAAAAAAGAAATGCTACAGTTGTCCAAATGAGTGATTTTACATTAGAAAGATATGGCTTTCTTATTCTGTTGCCATTAAAATTATAAGGTGCAAGCAATATGGATGAAGGTAAATAGACCTCTATTCAAGTGTGGAAAAGGTTGATTCATAGATAAATAGATTACACATTTTAAGTACTGATTTTTTTAAACATTGGATTCTGTCAAACCAATGTTGATACTAAGCTGTAGACTTACATTTAAATACAACTATCTTGAACACACCTGTACGGCTTTGTGATTATCTCATGGATAAAGGGATAGGCTCTGGAGTTATAGGAACTTTGTAAACTTGGTAAGGTATAGTCAGCTTCAGCTGAGAAAAGAGGAGGAATGATTACTATTTCAGAACAAGCCCTAAGAGCCTCGAGACCAGGATTAGTACTTTAAACCTGTGATCTCTTAGGAAATGATATCAAAGTCTGAGTGAATCCCCAAAAAGCTAAGTGAAACTTAGCTCCTGACAGTGGAGCTATGTGACACTTGTACATTCATCCTAGATACAGAGGGACTGTAATGTGTCAGAACTTCTCTCAGAACCACACAACCCTATAACCTTGAGCAACGACTTATTTTCTTCTGTGAATCCAAACCTACTGTCCAGGTGTTTATCTCCTAGAGTTCTGAGGCTTTGTGGCTCACACGTGAGAGTCCAGCTGTGTAACTTGGTTGGATACTCAGTGAATTCTCTTCCTTCTTCCTTGGAATTGAGACCTCTTTTCCTGTCACTTAGAATACTATGAAATAAGATTCATTCTGTAATAATAAATCTCTTTGCACAACAGGAATAGTCAGTGATCTGTATTTGCAGATGAAATTAAAGTATATAAATATTATTACAGTGGATCAAATATCTTTGCAGGATAATCCACCAGGCCCAGAGATGCTGTTCTTGGCCAAATAGCAGCAATTCCAAGGCTCCAGTGCATACACACTCACATGTTTCTTGAGTCTGTTTCATACTGAACCTGAAAAGTGACATCTGTTTATTAATTCAAACTGGAATATCACTGGAGTGACACTTAAAAAAACCCTCACACACCAATTTTCCAAAATATTAAAATCTAAAATATTTTACATTAAATATTACTGTATGTATATAGTGCCAACTAGAGTACTGTCTTAGGAGAACAGATCAAGAAAAGGCAGTGAAAGGCAATCTTGTTTGAATGTAGTTGTTTCCATAGTGACCTTCCAATTTATACTCCAAATATGAATTAATTTTGAAAAAGTAATCTGAAAATAGATTTGGTAGAATAGACAAAGGTCCATACCACATCAGTCCTTCATTAATTCAGTCATCTGTGCAGTAACTATTCACGAGCATCTATTCTTTTGTAGGCACAGTTCCTGGGCCGGAGAGTCAAGTTACGTATTCCCTGATCTCAAAGAGTTTGTTCTAATAAGAAATATGTAAACAAATACACTACATTCTCTAGAAGGCAACTGGTACAAGATGCTCCAGGTGCAACTGGGAAATCTGAGAAAGAGCTACCCAATTAGACCAGGAATTGAGCTTGTCTTGGGAGGAGGCAGGCAGATAGTAGGTGTGTGGGGAGGAAGGTGCTTGGCAGTGAGAACAGAAGGAGCAGCGCAGGGCTGGGGCGGAGTTGGTCACAATTAGGTCAAAACACAAATTAATGTAAGAGGCAGGAAAAAGAGCTGGCGAGAGGTCAGACCCCCAAAATAGGGAGAAGTCAGCGCTCCTGCATCTACACAGCAGGCGGAGGAGGCCAATGTTTTCTCCAATCTTTAGCTCCAGGTACTGGAGAACTTTGAATAGAGGAGCTCAGGGCTAGGTTCAACTTCCAAGAGAAGACGAACAGTCTTGTGAGTGTTTGGCTGTTTATAAATTATGGAAGTGGCACCCACACTCCCTCCTTTGTTCTAAGGGCTCTCAATGGCGCTCATTGTACTCAAGTTGAAGGGCGCCAACAGCAATATTGGAACTACTTGCTACATCAGAATTATAATAAGAGCTCGAGAGCAGATTTTTAGTTTATAGTGTTTTAATAGGCTGTGATGCAATTCTTAATAGCGATGATTTAATTATAAAAGATAGCTTGTCTTTCATGGAAATTTGGCCGGGTATGTCTCTGTTGCTCAGTGAACTGAAAGGTTTGTATAAAATTACATTGTTGAGATTCTTGGGGAAAGACACATTCACAGCACGGAAGACGGTCCACTCATTTATCCCTTCCAGCAAAGCAGTGAATCTGCTAGAAAGAAATTTCACTTTTTTTTTTCTTTTTTTATAGTTTCAGGGGTTAAACATCTGAAAGGCCAGAATGAATCTGCGTTCCCTGAAGAAGAAGAAGGTGTAAATGAAAGAGAGGCTCCAAGGGACCATTAATTACCGATCCGCAGCAGGAAGGCCTCTTGGGGTAACTGAACTCTTCATTTTTCTGAATATCCCAGGAACTCCCTGGCTTGAGTATCAGAAGTGGTCTCCGTCTCGACACTCCACACACTCGCAGCAGTAACACGCCTCCTAGAAGACCTCCTCCTCGGAATCGAGAACTAAGTACCCTGCGTTCCACACCACTCCTAATCAAGCCATGAGGGTTTATTTTATAGTGATTTTCTTTGGAAATTTGCAAATGTGTGACTGTTCTGACTTTATTAGCACCAAAGCTTAACCCTTATGTTCCACTGATAGAGTTTGCATTCTAGAATCAAATGTAAATAGCATCAAACATACATATTTAATACACTTAGACGTGAATGTGTGGGTGGATAACTTACAGAGGACTGTATAATGAAACTTTTAAGACTTGCACTTACCATGTTTATATAGAATAGAACATAAAGCTTATTTCAAAAGGATAAAGAAAATAGTCATATGTTCATGGTTAAAAGCCCTATAATGTCAGATACTAAATAAACATTGTACCCCTCCAATGCACAGATACTTACCTGAAGAACAGTAGAATCTCATTTTCTAAGTTGTGTAAATATATTTCCCAGCATTTAATCTAGTTATTTAGAAAAAAAATGCTAAGTCTCTAATAAAATATGAAAAATCTCTTCTGCCTTTTTTTCACTATCACTTGAAATTCAGGCCATCTATTTCTTATTACATCTTAAAAAATCGTTAGTGTTTTATAAACCTTCCATATTATAACATAAGAAATCTCATTCATCCATATACTCATTCATCAATTCAACAACCATTTTTTAAATGACCTTGTCACTTGGAAGATATTCTGCTGGGAGTTATGAAAATAAACAAAAGAAGTTCTTACCGTGTACAACTGACATTAGTATAAAGCAAACATTTACAAGATACTATATATTTATTGAATATGACTGATATAGTCCTGTTGTTTTTAGCAATTTTAATTATTCATGACATTTTAATTCAAAATACAGTGAGGATAGAGGAATACTCATGTTTCTTCCATTAATATTAACAAACTTCAAATATTTTTTGAAGTAAAAAATTTTTTCAAAAATTGATAAAGAAGAAATGAAATATAATGAAAATAAGGAGAAAAAATGAAATGCAAAATTCACTGCAAAATCCTAATACCAAGATTTGAAAATATCAGATGATTATTTCTAAGTTTGAATATGAGTTTTATAATGATTAAAAGTTAAATGAAGCTATGAAAATGTAGTAGAAATGAATTATTTCCTTAGTATAAAGTCTTCATGAATATAAATACAAAATTAATTGATAACTGGTACCACATGTATGACTATGAAATGAATACTCAGGTCTGTCCTTTATTTCTCCATTCATCTCCCTTCATCCTTCCTTTCTCCTCTTTCTATTCCCCCCTTACTTCCTCCTTATCTTTTCATTCTTATTTCATCCCCACGTTGTTGTTAAGCTATTCCTGCTAAAACTATTATATATAGAAAAGCTAGTTAGACATCTGGTAGGCAGATAGACAGGACTGGCCCTTGAAAAGCTTGCAAAAAAGGAGACTGTGCCAAAGGTCATCATCCCCAAAGAAAAAACCACACTCCCCGATAGCAGTGACTGGAGGCCTCACTCTTCTTGGGACTGAGGGTGAAATCCAGATCCACCCCCTCTCTAGGAATGCAGTGATTGTAAATTCCATGGGTTAGAAGGCCAGGACTTTAAACCCCGAGAAAAGTCTCCTGACAAAAAAACAAAACAAAAAAAAACCCCAAAAAACAAAAAAAACCCCTATATACTTGTTATGTGACTCAATTCCTCATTGGGCCCCATTTGATGAGTTTTGTTTAAGCAGCTATACTTGTCATATCCCACTGGTTGATTGTATTCTGTTCACTTTTTAAGCCCTCTCCTTAAACCTGCCTCCTCTCATGGCTTAGTTCCATCAAAGCCCTCTAAAAAGTGAGGTAGATGGGTTACCCACCTTTCCGGGTTCCCCCTTCTGCTTCTCATAGGCAGACGCTTTCTTTCTCAGTAAGATTTTCCTATTCAAACCTCCATCATTCATAAAATTCATTCTTCGATTTTAGAGAACACGAACTTGCATTTCAAGTGGAGAGCTAGGCCTTGCTCCCCTGAATCAAAACTTTCTAGAGTTTCTAGATCAACTGTAATAATTGTCTAATTTTCTATTTCTCTCTATCTATGTACAAAACTAGTATAGTCCCCGTTTAAGTGATTTTGAATTCATGTTTGGAAAAATATCCTGATACCTGCTAAGAATATTTGAGACACCCTGAGGTACAAAAAATAAAATCGCCCCTCCCTTTCCTTGAATACACAATTTAATAGGTGTTTATTTTTAAAGGATTTAAGCAAATACAAAGAAACCAAAGCTTTTGCTGATTTTGTAACATCATTTATAGAAATAAACAGCACGGCTTCTGGATTCTTCCATTCTGTTCTCTTTTCCCAACAACATACAGATCAAAATTAGAAACATAAGTTTTCCTTGGAAATGTTTGTTCTTTTCTGTTCTCCATTCTCAAAATATAAGAAATTATCGTTGACAGTTTAAGTTGTTCTGGGGAAATGTGTTGGCTTTCTCAGAAACTTGAAGGAAATCAAATGAGATAATGGATTTTCAGTTTCCTTTTTTCACAATTTAGTTTACAATAAAAACTTTTTGTAAGAAGACAGCATGGCTACGGTTGAGCTGAATGGATAAATAAGCTTTCTAACAAAAACAAACAAAACCTTTATATTTCCCTGATCATACTGCTAATATGAGGTAATGGATATACACTGGGTCTGAGTCACCGTCACTTGGATTCAAATTCAACTTCTACCAGATTTTAGACTTGTTTTCTCCATTAGTAAAATAAGCACAAGCCCTACCTCCCCTATTGTTATGAGACTGAAATGAATGCCTGTCCCAGCTTGGTCCATTTAGTAACTGATGTGTTTTATTATTAAAGTTAGAAAGGACCTCAGAGAACACAGACATCTCACCTACTGCATAATCCTCTTAATCATCACAACAAGCAACCACCCTCCTCACTCTTAAGTGACTCCACCTGTCCTCCAAGTTGAGCAAATAGCTCTGGTGATGCTTTTGTGTTCAACTCCCTTCTTCTCCTACTTACACCTTTTCCTTCACTGCTTTACTTTTTCCCAAAGACTGCAGAATAATTTCAACTCTTTTTCTTATGCTTCACCCATCTAGATCCTGAGAAACATTTGGATGTTATATCTTAAGTGTCTCATTTCTTCAGCTAAACATCATCATTTCCTCCCCAACTTTCTTGTCATGCAGACCACTCATTTTTGAGTCCTCTTCAGTTGTTTATACTCAATGGAGAAAAAGTGACATCAGCTCAATAACTTTCAGATTAGCTCCTGCACTGCGTACATGAGACAGCTTCAAAGACTGCCTTGGCAGTGAAGGATTCTAGACCAAAGTCGTTTCTCTTAGACAATACATTTGTAACCCATTTAGCTTTTCTGTCTTGTCAAAGATGAAGGTCTTCATAATAAATATATGCTAATAGTCTCTACATTTTAAAGATGATTTTAGGCTGGCCAAGAATAAATTATTTTTATTTTTTAGTTAAACATGGTACTATAATATATATAATACTGCATAACCATCACCCCAAAATCTATGATTCTGTAGCTATCATTACTCACAATGGCACAAATTTTAAGTATGAGTGTACTTTATGTCTATTTAAAAAAATATTAGATACATACAGTAGAGGTAATACCCCTGAGTCACAAAGTAATATACATTTGAATTCACTTTTATGAGCATTTGGTTTTGGATATAACCACAGCAAACAACTATGAATATTTTAGAATTCACTCAATTGGAATAGGGACATTCAATTCAGAAACAAACTATGTATACTGAACTATAAAAGTCTTGATATGGTTTTCCTCTATATTGAAAAGCAGTTTAAGTGCAGAATGAATAATAGAATGTCTATTTACATGAAAATGTGTATACTAAAAGTAATTTTGAGTATTTTCTTTCTTTGAGTAAGGAGTATATGGAAGAAATACTTTTATTTTTAAGTGGCAGATTTAAAATCTCAAAATTCTCAGAATTATATTAATTAATAAATGTTACTGTAATGTGAAATCTGTTAAAGAAATTAAGTTGTTACATTTTATAACATCATCACTTTATGAACTCTCAGAGAAAGAACTTTAGAAAAGTTCCAGGGCAGCACTTGCTGTTTTGAATGACAATGAGTAGCAAAAGTACGAGGCTTTGCAAACTTTGGCAATGAGAGAAGGCCAATGTCTCTCTTCTACTACAGTATGGAACTGAGAAACTAATCCGCATGGAAGCTGATGTGCCAGATTGTTTCATAAACAGACCATCATCCAGCCGGACTCTTTCTGTGGTATTCATTTCCTGGACACAGACGATGCTTTTAACCATCTAGTTTATTCTGAAAATGGAGACTTGGTTTATAAAGGGAAGATGAACTTGAAAGAGGAAAAAAAATGTAGGTGAGGTCAGGTTAAAGAAGTTTGGGGATTTTAAGAAAAAATTCTGGATATAATAGAATAAAATGATACTGGATCCACCTTCATTTTTATTCTTTACTAATATGACTTCGTATTTTCCCCCTTTCTCTTACTTACGTAGCAATGAGGCTAATTGAAGGCAATGAGAATAGTAAATTGCAGAAGTCTAGATGCTGCTATCTGAGAATCCAAAAGATCACAGAACAGTAGGGTACATCAGGTGAATGACTTTTCAGAATAGGTGCTAAGGGCTGCAGTCACCAGAAGGCCACCTGCAGTTCAAGACAGCAAACTCACAAGTTTTGTAGGGCACACATTGCCATAGGCTTTGTTTTCCAGAGCCAAAAACAGTTTGGAAGAGGGAGAATTTTTTCCAGCTAGGAAACATTGTCCAGTTCTGGTTGGCATCTTTCATTTTAAAGGTGGTAGGTAATACAGGCCTAGAGGATGTTTTCCTCAGATGTATATACCTAGAAAGTATGTTCAAGACAGTGTCAGGGAGGAAAGCATTTGGCAGCAAAAATGACATCAAAGTTTGTTTCTGTCATTCAGTAAAATACCCAAGATTTGCACAGAGAAGCCAGAGGCACTTGGCCTTTTCCTTAACAGTCTCAGAGCTATAACCTCAGGGTCCTAAGAGAGCTGCTGCTCCAGGCTTCTGGTGGGCTCTGAGCAGAAGGAGTTGTGGGAAGGGAAGGGTGAGAACCTGGAACACAGACCAAGACCTTTAGCAAAGGTCTTGTGGGCCACAACTGTGTTCTGGAGCCACCCTTTAATGTAAAGGAGTTTGAGAAAATAGTCAGCTGGGAATCATGCCACATCTCAGTTTAATTCCTGCTCTCACTGTGAAAGTGAGCATGGAGATGGGGTGAACAGCTAGAGGCATCAATTCCCACAGGAGCAGAACTCGTGGATATCCCTCGTGACCCAGAGATGCAGACACCCACTTGACTTGTAATTGTCATGAAGTCAAAACATCAATGCTCTCCAAATACTTTTGCTAATTAAAAATACAGAACATAGGTAACATTTATGATAGATCTCTTGCCATATACAACCATCCATATATATTAATTATTCTATATTCTTTTCTAGGATTATTTGTTATAGTTTTACCAATATATTTTATTGATAAGACACTAACAATATAGTTCATCAATCAATAAATAGATATCAGACCTTCTGATATCCTAGACCCTTTATATTATGGGGATACAAATATTAATGAGATAGTGAAGTTTCTCATATGCACAGGTGTATATATTGTAATATTCTCAAGACAGTCGATCTATACGTTAAACCCTAAAAATTAGATCATTTTGGATAAAGATGAATTTCTGGAAACATAAAGCAAGAGGATGCAGTAGTGAAGGTGCAGTAACCCTTGTGATGTAGAAATGTGGAATTGAGCAGGGTTTTTTTTAACTGCTCCAGATCTCAGATTTCTGATCAGAGCACAGTGGAACAATGACCAGGTGACCACGTGGGGGACCTTCTGATCCTACAGTTCGTGCTTCTCACCTCTAACTACCTTCCAGGAACCTCAGAAGAGCAGCGAAGGAAACATGAAACCAGAGTGGACAGAAAACTGTTAGGCAAGACAGGCTCGGATGAGGCAAGAGTACCGCGGTGCGCTTGCGTGACCGCCAACAGACTAACACTGTCGGAGTGGGAGATATCTGAATACTCACCTATGGACGTAAGAATGTGTGGAATCGAGTAGTTCTTATAAATAACCGCATTTATTCTTTTAAAACTTGCCCTTAGAAAATGAATTTAAGAAGAGCAAAGTGCTTCTTTGTTGGTTTGCTTGTTTCTTTAAGTTTTAAGAGTTCTTACAGGGGAAAAAAAAATTCCTCTTACAAGTTAATTTGCACTGCATATCCAACTTTTCACCTTACAGTGATTTATGTGATGTGACATGACATTCTCTGGAGCATCTCCACTGAAAATACCTCTGGGGTATTTTCTTTTTCTCCTCAAGGTACAAAAATGAGTTGATAAGGAAAGGTGGGCTGGTCAGGGCTGCAGTCCTGCTGGCGTTTTGGAAAAATACTAATGGGAAGGAGACCCCACTGCCAGCTGGGTCTTCAAGTTTCTTTGTTCCCTGCTGAGAGCGTCCTGAAGCACTTGAGAGATATTTGATGCATAGTATTGACATACTTTTCAGAAACTCTCCCTTTACTTTATATTTTTAAAATTATCTATATGACACCATCAAGTTCTCCCCGTTGGTTTTAATTAATTTCTCTGTACAGTTAAAAGGGAAATCTTCAGTTTTAAGGGACTCATTTTCAGTTCTGCAAACCCTGGAAGCTGAACCTCTTCTTACAATAGAAAGGCTTTCAGATGTATTCCCTTTGTTTCTCTTTCAAATTCCACTGTGTTTATTTATTGCATGTTTCTTTTTCAAATTCCACTCGTCTTGATTCAATTCAGTTCTACAAGTCTTTATTGGTCAACTACTGATTTAACCATCATTTACAAAAATGAAAAGGCTGGTATAGCGGTTGCTGTTCTGCTCATAAATATTTGCTTAATTCTTCACCATTAATAAGGAAGCCTTTGTATGTGTCTGTTAATAATGACATTAATTATGATGGCTAGGATTTATTTTGTAGATGAGAACGGGGAACCAAAGGGAAATAGCTGACACTCCCTGCACATCTGTTTCAATGAGCCTGTTCACTGACTTGTGATCTTGTAGAGGTTGGCGGTTCTGAAAATAGCAAGTTCACCCTCCTCAGAAACCATGATCTTTTATGCTTCTTATAGCATCTTACAGAATAATTTAAAACTTAAATCACCCGAGTGGCAGACATCAAGCGTAGGTGAAGCCTACGTTAATGAGGAACCTGCGCTATTGAGGAACCTAAGCTGATGTAGCTGAGGTGGGAAGAGTCCAAGCACTGCTTCAATTCTTTGGCCCTGACTTTGAAAGGAAGTTGACCCAGAACAAATAAAATAAGCAAGTTTGAAACTCTCTTTACAGTATTTAGCTTATTTAAAAAGATTTCCTTTGCTTAAATCTATACTTTAAACATAACTATAATACCTAAAAAAGAGAACTGCTTACTTATGCTAAGAACAAAAAATTGAAACTTAATGTTTTTCATTTATTTGTTTTCCTTGCTTTTTAAAAAGTTGTAAAACACAATTGAGAATAATTTTGTAAATTGCATTTTTAAAAATGATTATTCTTTCTGCGTCTCACCCTAAATTTGGCAAATGATAATTTTCATTTCCAGATTTTATTGCCAAGGTACAAATATTACAAACAAAAGTAATTACCCCCCGTTAAAACATGCAACTGTGGAATATTCTACAGATATGCTAAGGAATACTATGCTATTTAGGAAACAGAACATTTCATCGGTGCTTTCTCCAGTTAAATGAGGAATGAATTTAAACTGATTTCAAAACAACTATTTTTCTCAAAAGTACCAAAGGTGTAACTTTGCTTTATGTGAGTCAAAGGAGTGGAATAATAAGAACTTTTTAAAAATGAATATCTCACAGATGGTTGAATATCTCTTTAATCTTTACAGGGGAATATCTTTTCTCTCTTCTTTGTTGTTTAAAAAAACATTTTTCAAGACACTGCAAACAGATAAGTGAGTTTCCCGTTACAGTTTTCCCTGCAGCATAAATTCTGTAGATGTGTTTCCATAATCATAGTAATTATATTACCATATGTTGCATTCTCCTTTCCTTTTTGCCCTAATGGGACACAGACTTTTTAATTTTGAATTTATTGCTTGTTTGTTACACTTGTCAAGCATTGTATATGCATCCTTCATTTGTTTTAAAGAACATTTAGTCTAAATATTAAATCTTGATATGAAGGTCAATTATGTCTAGATAGAAATTATACTATTGCACCTGTGTACAAGATCGAGCTTGAGTTACACAATTGTATTTCTTGTACGAATGTCGTTTACACAAGGAGTGTTCCAGTTACTAGTTTATTTTTAAATTAAAATTTTAAAATAATTTTCCCTGCCTAGAAAAAAATATTAAAATTAGATAGTATAATTATAACTTACCAAAACATGTATATAAAATAATTTAATGCAATATTTTGGGGAAAAATATGGTTGCCATCCTTGTTGATGGTTGTTTTCTTTCATGTGTGATGACTATTTTCTATTGAGTTATGTATAGGTCTGTGTGTATATAGAGTTTCTATATATGTGCACATTTACATACATGTATATATACACATATGTGTATAAATGGCATGTATGAATATTTCGCCACACAAAATTTTTTAAAGAAAGAGAAAGAATAAGCCTATACTGTTTGTCATTTGATTAAAAAATGAGCACTATTAAATGAATGCTTCTCTGTATTCACCTATTTATCTCAGGACCAGGGCCCAAGGGAACAACCTGAGGAGAGGCAGGTATGCCTCCTTCCTTCCTCCTGTCCCTGGCCCACAAGGACTTGCAGATTTCTGCCCAGTGTCCAGTGATATCCAGGTGGAGGAGGAGATCTGGGGGCTGAAGGTCAAGATTCTAATGTTGAGCCACCTGGTTCTAGACCGCACCTGACTGACCTGGTGGATGTACGTGTCCCCCTCACTAGTAATTTCCGAGTTTAGAAACGTGCTCTCCTTTCTTTAATTTCTTTCAAAGAAAACTTTTATTCTTTGGCCAGTGAAAAGTGAGAAATCGGGGAAGGAAAATCTCATAGGTGTGTGGGTGCCTTTAGAATTTTATTTTTGAAAAACTGTTTTTGTGTATCTTATGTGTTTTATTTATCAAGCTACTCTAGGAAGCCTACAGAATATTTTTACTTCATCTTTACTCTGATACTTTGCTCTTTAAAATTATTCCCTAGATTATCTGCCAACCAGTAATCAATGCATGCATCTGTCAAGCATGCACATTAATCTCATCTATAATCTTGTTTTTCCTCTTTGCAGAGGACATAAATATTCAGGTTACTATGATCTCTACTAGGAATTTCTGGTCTGCTTTCTGCATGGAGCAACCTCCCCATCATGTGGACTTTCAGAATATTGCTACTGATCTTAGGACCATGCTATGTTCTGAAAAATTGAAACACCAATTTATTTTAAAAGAAAGATGCAGCTTCTGGTAGATAGTAATTCCCCATAGTGGGGATTACAACCAGGGTCCTTGCACTGAGCTACATCATCATTTTATTCTTTCATTTCTGTCTCTCTCTCTCTTTCTTTCTTTTAAGACAGGCCTCACTAAATTGCTGTTTCTGAGCCTGTACTTGAACTTAGAACTCTCTCTCCTTAGTCTCCCAGAGGTTGAGATAATAAGTGGGCATCACCACACTCAGCTTGGATCTTATTTTTAAATCTTGTCACTTAATTCTTTTCTATGTATCAGTTAATATCTTAGCACCTTATATGGGCCATTTCATTTCATCCTTTCAACAACTCCATAAAATAGTTACTATCTCCATTTCATAGATGAGATAAGACTTGTCTAAGACTACAAAGCTAGTAAATAGTAAAGCCAGAATTTAATGAAGGATCAAATTCTGTACTTAGTGAAGTATAATTCTTTCTCTGTCTGTCTCTGTCTCTGTCTCTGTCTCTGTCTCTCTCTCACACACACACACACACACACACACACACACACACACACACACACACACAGCATCACCTAGCTAGTACAAAGTAATAATGTTAATTTGTATTCACTCGGGACTAGCAGTGTCTTGGGAGCTGTCTTTAGGCAGTGGGCTTCATCTACCTCTCTATCAGTGACTGCCTGGTTAGAAGTCGGGAAATGTGAAAAGCTACTACTGACAAATAACCAAAAGAAAAAAGTGTACTTTTTTCTGAGTCTGTATAGTTCCTTCTATTGATGAGAGAGGATATAAGAAATATCTTAAGAAATGTGAGCCCTTTCCTTTGCAAAGTCATAGGTTTTGCAACCATGAATATATATTCCCAGCAGCAGATAAGCTCTCCATGGAAATGCCAAGAAACAGAAGGAGAGACCTGAATGTTTCTGCCACATAATCAAGTTTGCTCCTACCTGCTCTTAAGAATTAATTAGGAATGCGTATACTCCCCATTTATCTGCCCCGAGAAAAACAAGAATGGCTTCTGGGTATTCTGTGGACCTAAAGTGCTTCCATTTTGACTGAATTAGCTGTTGAGCTTTTCTGAAAAAGGATTCATTCAGTCATACACTGCCCAAGACAAATAGGAATAAAGGCTTTGTTCATTTGCTCATTTCATTTATTCAATGAATGTCTACCAGCGCCTACAAGGTGCAAGGCCCAGCGCTTCCTTGCCTTCCGGTCCAGCTGTTAGGGAATGAAGTGGAGACGTGCTATCTCCACGGAGATGCTAAGAGCAGTGGTGGGATCGGCAGCCCACTCAGGTGTGAGATCGCGTGCGTGGGGTTCTTGGACGCGTGCAGATGGCACAGGTAGGACCAGGACCCAGGCAGGGAAGCGCGTCCTGCGAAGATCTGGCGGAAACTCGCGAGTGAATACGGAAGTGAGGGCCGTCCCTGCGCAGGTGCTAGAGTCGGACCGCACACTGGCCTCCTGCACCGAATCTCAGGGAGGAGTCCGAGCGCGTGCGGCTCGATGACCCTGCAGGTGCTGCGAGGTGTGCCAAGGGCCGTGCACGAGCTCGAGCGAGGAGCAGGGGTGCTGGAGAAGATCTTTCCAGGGCGCTCGGGGTGCCAGGCAGCCCTGGAGAAGAAGCTCCTGGGCTCTGACCGAGCTCCTTGCCAGCACCACGGATTCCTCCACTCGCAGAGGCAGCAGCTCTTGAGGAAGAGGCGGCCGGGAAGGAAGAGCCAGGCCTGCGAGCACTGTCTGCATCCCACTCTAATCCCACCAGGGAAAGGAGCACTGTCTCTGTCTCAGGGTTTGTGAAAGAAGAGAAAAGTGGGCCTGAAAAAGAGGAAGAACGAGAGAGTATGAAAAAGAAACAGTGGGAGGAAGAGAGCAAAGCAGAGAAGCAGGAGGCGCCATCGGACAAGGTATGGGGGCTGCGCGCTTTGGGCTCTGATTCTTACAAAATGATTTTGCTGCCTCTCAGCTAGACTGACTGGGAACAACTGCGAAAAAGGAAACCATGGGTCCAAAGTATTCCTTAGAGTTGGTTAGGAGAATAGCAGAGTATAGAGAATAAGAAAGTGGGAGATGGAAGCAGGAAGCTGGTAAAGACCTGAACAATATAAAAGCTCTTGTGCACCAAGAAATAAGTTTCTAATCCTTGGAGAAATGACCTGTTTAACTGTCTGTTGACCTTGGCACTGTGCCATGGTGAGATTCTCAACAGTGGAAGAAACAAAGACTATATTCAGTTCAGTGATCTCTTGGGGTTTGGTTTGATTTAGCTGTTTTTTGTTTGTTTTGATGGTGGGTTGAAACCTGGTTCCTCGCAGGTGTCAGGCATGAGCTTTGAGCTTCAGCCCAGCCCTGGATTCGGCTGGAGAGAGTAGAAGAGTGCTGCAGGCATGAGTTCCAAGGCCGAGTTCCCAGACCTGCAGTATCCAGGCTGGAAGTTCTTAGGCTAATTGCTTGCCTTTCTCTTCTTAGTGGGCACAATAATGATATTTACCTCTTAAAATTGGTGTCAGAATTCAATAAGGTGGTATAGATAAGAAACTTAGAACTCAGAAGATGCCTGCATGTACTGTGTTAGCTGTTATGGACCACACAGCCAGGAACAGATGCTAAGTTAAGAAATCACAGCTACCAACCCTGAGTGAAAATGCAAGTCCGTAGGCTTTCAGTCCTTACCTGCACCAGGATATGTCCTTCTCAAGATGACCTTAAAAAGGAAATTCTAAAAGGTTTTAGAAATGTAGATTCTACTTCAATGTGTCAAATCCAACCAAAAACAATTAGAATATACAGTGTGCAAGTTATGTCACAGTGTGGGAGAAACAAATATAACAAGATGCAAGCCTCTGCCTTCCGGAAATGCTCAGGGGACCTTGCGGGCTAAGTGGAGAATTTCATTTCTTTGCTCTCTGTGACAAAGCATTGGCACTGGTTTAAAACAAAGGGATCACATGCATTTTAGTTTTATCATCAGACAAAGATAAAAATGTAATAAAAAAGAAGTTTTCCAGATGTTTGGTTCTTTCAGAAGGAAAACTGTGATTAATTAATGGACAAGAGTAATAAAACAATTTGGAAATTTGAAGCCCCCAGAGTGCTCAGGTTATAGGTGTGCACTGCCACAGCCAGCCTGAATCCCTAATTTAATATTTAATATGAAACCACTGAATAGCGCACACTCAGTCCTGCGCATGCGTCCACACACTACCAGGTGAAATTTACCTGTACTTGATGCACCCAGAGATTCTTCATTCTTAATAGAATTTTTTTTCGCACTTATTCGCAAACGTTCACATTATTATCCATAGAAGATTGTTATTTAAAAAATGAAGTTCAGTGTAATGTCTTTCAGGATGACCATGTAAGAAAGTGAACATATTTGTTTCTACATTTGGTAGTAATTGGAAAGGACATGATGGTTTATCAGATACGGTTGAAGGAATAAGAACCTTCCTTTAACCTCAAAGTCAAAGTTTTTTTTTTTTTTCTTTTTCTTTTTGAGATAGGGTCTCACTTTGCAGTTCAGGCTGGCCCTGAGCTCAGCCTGGAACTCACAGCAATCCTTTTGCCTCTACCTCCCCAGTGCTGGGATTACAGGTGTGCACCACCACACCTGAAACTGTGCAGTGTGGGAGTGATTGCTGGTGGGTGTGAGTCACGATACCCTGCATTGCTGTATGTGGTTAATGGAGACTGAACCCAGGCCTTTGCACTTGCAAGACAGGCGCCAGAACTACTAAGCTAAATCCCCAACCCCAGCCGAGGGTTTTTGTTTTTTAAATGATCATTTGAATTTTTTTTTATTTAGTGAAAGAGTTGAGTTTTTTGTTTCATTTTATTTTGCTGGTACTGGGGACTGAACCCAGGATATTTACTGAGCTACCTATCCCCTTCTTATGTTTTTGAGACAGGGACTCAGTAAGGACCAGGCAGGATCTGAACTATAATCCTTCAGTTGCAGTCTCCCCAGTGCTGGAATTCTGAATATGCACCACTGTCCCATGTAGGCGAAGAGATTCTTTATGTGCCCCCCTAAAAGATAATTTGTAGGACAGGATATACAGGGAAATAAAAGTTTGACTTGGACTAAATTCTGACTCTGCATATAAATTTTACTAGATATGAATTCTCGTTGTGTTAGGTTTTCTCCCCCATATGTACAGGTCAGCTGTGTTTATTCGGAAGCATTATTATGTGAGGGTCATTATTATTCATCATCTGCAGTTTATCAGAGCTGTGGTTCATGGAGTGACACCATGGTCTCTTACCTTTGTGCTTTGTCCCAGGATACCCTGTGGAACATGCGCTAAGAAAAACATAAAGGTCCCTCAGGCCTTTATCTTTATCTTTATCTCATCTCTGTGAGAATCCATGTGTGCTTCAGCCTTATCATTGTGGAAAATCCGACACAGAAAAAAAACACATGCACATACACAGGGCAAGTATAGTCTTAGTGAGTTTATGAGGGAACAAAAGCACAACCCTCATAAGACAGGAAATAGTACAAGATGTGGGACAAAATGGGTGGTATCCATGCAGAATGGGCTGGGCCAGACCCCCGCATGGGTTCTTGTTACCGTGGTGATGAAAGCATTAGATAATCTCATGCGCTGTCCCTGAACACAGCAGCTCCCCCTCAGGCCCAGCCTTCGTGTCATCTATTCCTCATCCCACACCTCCCCCTACACTCTGAATGACGGAATGCAGAACAGGCCTGCGACTTGCTCTCCTGCTCCTACTCCGTGCTGAAGTCACACCCAGCTCGTGATGCCTTCTATAAGTCAGCCCCAGCCCTGTTTTCTGATTTCCCTCATAGTTTGTGTTCCCCTCGCTCAGATCTCTTGTGGCTTCCAAACTGAACAGCAGTCCTCTTCCTGTCTCCCTGGGAACCTTACTTCAACTGTTTAACTATTTATTGCGCTTTCCTTCACCTCCTTCCGCCTGCACCTTCCAAGGCTGTCTTCATGTTTTCTAAATTCCTAGGCTTACCAAAAATGCTGACAAATGAGAATGAAACACATCCAACTGTCATTTGAAGGTTATATATGTGACTCGTGAAAATGATGTCCCCGTTTGTACACAGCAAAATTCAAAGTGCTTGTTAGGCCAATGAAAACATAATGCTTTTTGTTGATGCTATTTGTAAAATTTTGTCTTTGAGGGATTGTTCCAAGCCCTCCTGGGTCTGCCTCTAATTATACATGTAAGGAACTTCATTCCGTTAATACAGATAGGCACAGCCCATTGAAGGATGCCAGAGTCTGGAGTCGTTCTCCTGTCCTCAGTGTGTGTTGATGGATCTGGGTGAGAAGAGAGGTCAAAAGCCTTCACCCAGCACCTCCAATTGGAAGAAAATAATATTGCATTTAAGTTCTTAATAGGAGTTTGTTTTTATGTCGGCACCGTTAGAAACTGAATTTAGAGCCTTTGCATGCTAGCTGAGCCCACTCCTCCTACACTGTACCCATAGGCCTTACTATGTGTTTTGAATAACCAGTTTGCTATTTAACTACTATTCACAACAGTAACATAGAAAGCATCAAACACTGACGTATAATGGGAATTCCAGTTTTGTGAGTACAGATGGAGCTTGAAGTGACTCCTGAGAGGTCTCCAGGTGAGGGCTGGGCTTTGAGCAGCAAGGCTCCCCTGGGAGTCACTGAGTAGTAATTGTTTCTTCCTGGAAATTCTACCAAGTGTCTGAAAGGAGACTAAAGAGGAGAGAAGTAAGATGATGGGGAACGTGTATAGTGATCAGATGAGACAGGTGTTGTCCTGGGGCCAGAGGCAGAGTTGCCTATTGGTTTTGAGAGCCAGATTTCTTTAGATTTCTTATCTGGTCTCCACTACTAAATAAATGGATCAATTTACCCAAGTCATCTTAGCTTTTTTGCCATGTGTCCTGCCTCAATTTATTACAGGAAGCAAAAAGGATAATGTAAAATGCAACATAATGCAGTAGTGAAGCTGTAACAAATTAGAAAAGCCAAATTACTAATTACAATCTTTGACTGAGAGAAAAATGTATCAGGTGCAAAGGAATAGGGATGTATGTCAATTATTTGGAATTCTCTGCACAGAGATGATGAACTTTTAATGTAGCACCTTATGAGATGTTCATTTATTTACTCTTTTTGTTTGAGGCAGTACTAAGAGATGGATAAAATTACAGTCTTTACAAAAGCAATGAGATGCCGTTCAAAAAGTTTAACACAGGAAATACATGTTTTTATAAGGATTATATTTCTAAATAAAAATCTGGCCGTTAAAAAAATGCTTTTTGATAGTATGTGGAAATTTATCCTGTGAACACATTTCACATTAAGTGTCATGTATCTGGTGAGTGGGATCTGGTTTTGCATTTTCAGTATGAGGGCTTCAGCATTGTGGAGATGATGTATATCATACCAACTACTCTCAGCTGACTTCGCTGAAGCTCACTAAACATTCTCCCTGGGTTGGCACCTTGACTGCTTTATCCTTCTCTAGAGTTTTCTTATTTATGTTGCCATATTTTTTTCCCTTTTGTGCTACCATCCCACCCCACATGTATTCAGTGGAAAGAAAACACAGCCTTTGGCACTGGAGAGACTTAGCACCCGATCCAATGTGGATCCCAGCTTGACAACCTATGTGGCCTTGGACAAAAGTCTCTTGCTAAGACACAGTTTTCTTCATCATTTGCTACATTACAGTAAAGGTCACAGATAATATTTGTTAAGAATTTGCATGGAGACTACACATGGAACATAGGTGATGACTATAAAATTTTGGTAGTATGTATGAGGTCTTGTTGAAACAAGGTGGATATTTAAGTTAAAATGTATTATGGTAAAAGACACATTGTTATGTACATAATGCTCCTTTTTGCTTCAAATGCACATTTTGCAACTTTCTTGACACTTTCTGAAGCAATTTTAGAAGCATTCTTTCATGAGTGTCTTTAGCTGTGTTGTCATGGTTGCCTCAACATTCTGGACTGATGCAGATCCAGAGAATAGGTGGATAAGGACATGCAATCATGTTTTCACACCTACCTTTTTATGAATGACTCCTACCAGCACCATTCCCTGAACTGTTAGTCTCGCCTCATAAAGACACTCACAAGTGAGTGTTTCCATTACTGCTTCAGAAAACGATAATGGCAGACTGCTAGTATTTGGAGTGAGAGTGAGTATTCTGAGGGAAATTAATGGCAATGTGTCTTTCATTGTAATTTTTAATTCAAATCTTCACTTATCTCACCTTCTAAGGGTTAGTTTATGTACCACCTATTTTAAATCTTCTTGGAAACTTTGTAAATGGAAAATTTTTCCCTGCTGTAATACCCACATATGTATTTTACCCACATATGTGTACTTACCTTTATAGTGGTATCTTAGCTATCCTGTATAAATTCCAGGAGGAATAGATCGTCTCCTTTATAAAACTTGAAATTTCCATAGAATATGTTCTAACTTCCATACGTATATGCACATGATGCTTCTATCTAGGGGTTTACACAAAATGCCAAAATAATAAGTATTTGATAAATATTTCCTTAATAAAGCAAAGCATCATATTTTGGGGGGCAAAGCATCAGATTTTCATTTGTTCCACTTTTGGCTTCTCCCAATTTCTCCAACTTTTCAATGCCTGACCATACTGAATTATATCAGACACTAAATGTATGATAATATTGTCCAACAAGTATGATTTATTTAGTAATCATATACAATAGGAGTTACAGAGAATTACAGCATAATATAAACACAAGAATTATAGGTTCTCAAGTTAAAAATTAAATTAAAGAGGCTCTGGTTAAATGAAAGGCATGTGACCTTGCAGGATTTACATATGCATGTACATATACATGTACATGTATACGTCAGTTAGCTCAAAACACAAAAGCAAAGCAAAGCATTCCAGGTGCAGCAGCCTAACTCATCGGCACCCCACACAGGTGTTTATAGAAGGAAATGTGCAGGTAATCTGTGCCCATCTTCCTGTCACATAGTGCTCCTCCCACCCAACCTCCTCTTAGACAGTGTGGAATCACAGCTGTCTTGCAGAGTGGGAGATGAAGGGAGGAATATGGAAGATGAAAAGAAAAAAGTGAGAGGAATGAGGAAAGTGGAAGAGCAGGCCAAGACTCAGGGCCTCTAGAAGCTGCCAACTCAGCACAAGGCGCATCTCCTCCAGCAAGGTCAGCCCCAGGGCTTTGTGAATCTTGTAACCTGGAAAACTAGGCTAAAGCCCAAACATAAAAATCAGTTCAGATCTTTATATTTCTCTATTTTTAATAGTAAAGTATAGAGATCATAATGCATGAAGAGGAACAAAATGGATGTTTCAAACACCGTTTGAGAAGCAGTGTTACAATACAATCCTCTCTTAATCCATAGCTTCACTGAAATACCTGGCTCAAGTTGGAACCGTAATAATTATACTTCTCAGACATTCATATTCTATTTTAAATGCAAAATATTTTCTGGGTGGTAAATAGCTCATTAAAAAAAAGACTTTAAAAGCAGCAGTTACAGTTTATCCATAAATAGAAATAAAAAGTCCATTTTTTAAAGGATGAAAAGTCACCGTGAAGTATATTTCTATACATCTTCCCCAGTACATTATTATAGATCACTCTTTACTGCTTACATTTAAAATATCAGTTGTAATCTCTATGATATAATTCAGTTATTTGGCTGTGTTCTGCACAAAACTCAGAGGGAACTAAAGCTAAGGGTCCTATTCACAGAACATTTAAAAGCATTTTATACTGTCCACACACAAAGATATATTAACTTAGAATGATGCATACTAGATATGCATACAGAATATGGCTTACACTTTAAAAGAAATCTAAGTGTGAGTTATAAAGTCCCACCACTTAGGCTGAAAGCTCCTGGTCATCTCTGTTTCTAGTATTGCTTAGCACTTTGGAACCCAGGAAGGAAGTAGGTAGGACAAGCCACTGGTTAGAAGGGCTGGATTCTCCTTTCTGTCAGGTAGCTGATGGCTATTCTTGATTCTTTTCATTCTCTTTCCACCTCTCAGAGGGACAAACTCACTTAAGCTCACCATCACTGAAACGTTCGTCCAGGGGAAAGCTGTAACGCTGAATTGTTTTGACCCTTCTTGTCAGCCGAGAACAAATAAAGGCAGTTCTTCAGTGTTTAGCAGAGGAAAGGCTTTGCACATGCTCAGGAAAAACATGACAAGAGACGGGACCTCTCAAGGTGGCAGTTTGTTTCTTTGAGCAAAATTAAGAAGTCACATCAAATAACATGATCTCTGTAGAACAGTGTGGGCTTCCATTCCCACAGTCACTTAGCCGTCCATGTACACACATGAACACAAACACTCCTCCCGGCCTGTCCCTTGGCTTGCTATGTATTTTATGCCATCCAGACAGGACCAGCATCCCAGGAGGTAAGTTCCACTCTCTCCTTCACTCTTGTCTCCAGCAATGGCTGTTCCTGGGTGCTGTAAGCAGAAATATAAAGTGACTCCACTGTGACCACACCATGTGGGTGATGAGACCACAGGGACAGTGCAGCAGTTGCTGGCTCCAGGGAAGGCTGTGCTGCTGCCCCTCCCGGCTTGGCTTGAAGAGTACACAAAGTGGGCCGGCAGGGCGGCCCATCCTGGCCTCAGGGATCAGCGGCAGCCTGACTCTCCGTTTGTCTCGTGCAATGAAATGAGGACAATCTGAGCAACCTGTTCCCCTTGCTGGCAAGATATTTTTTTCCATTTCAATTTTATTTCTCTTTAAGACCTTTTGCAGAATTTGCAGTCGGAGCCCTCTTCCGGACATGTAAGAAAGTACAAATGCCTCATCTTCTGCACATGGGTTGCACAGGCATCGCGGCAGGGTTAAAAGGGATGCAAATTTAAAACGGCCCAACTTGTGTCTTAAAAATTTCTCTGGCTTGATTGAAGAAGGCCAAATTGTGAAGAAAAGACAGTGGTAGAAGCACTGGCCAAAACCCCCCATAGAAACTTCAAGACGCTTATTTGGCCAGTTATTCAAAATATATACTCATCTCAGTCCTTTTGTAGGAGTCCATCCAATGGCCTGATCCATTTGTAAGTTGAAGAAGAATATGCCTTTGTGGACAAATGAGGACTTAGGATGTTTTTTAATGCCATTTTCATCATCCTGAAATAAAAATCAAATGAAAATGAACAAAGAAGGGGTGGGTGGGGGGTATGGGCAAATACTGGTTGGAGGATAAAGAATTTCAGTAAGCCAGGAGGAATAAGTTTGAGATATCTACTGTACAACATGATTATACATGTTAATCATGTATGTAACTGTACTAATAACTTTGGATAACTAATAACATTGTCTTGTATTTTTAAAAAATGCTGAAGGGGATTTAAAGTGTTCTTACCATAAAGAATTATATGAGGTGATATAAATATATATATATATATATATGTGTGTGTGTGTGCTAACATATATAATATACATGCCAATTAGATCAATTTAACCATTCCACAGGTATATATATATGGTATATATATATATATATATATGGTATATATATATGTTTAATCATTCATATATATGATAAATATATAAATATATGTCAATTAAAAATACAAAGAATAGAGGTCATGAGTTAGTTATATAGGCATTACTGTGTGATGATATCCTTTGTCAAAAGAAAGAATTTATCACTATATAATAGATAACAATTTTACATCAGTTAAAATTTATTTCATTTTTATGTTGTATCCTTGTTTATCTCTTTGGATTTTATTCCCAATTACAAAACCCTTTTAATATATTGCTTATTTTCACAAATATACAGATAATCTCCATTTTAT
Organism: Petromus typicus; assembly: GCA_004026965.1. Lineage (NCBI taxonomy): Eukaryota > Metazoa > Chordata > Mammalia > Rodentia > Petromuridae > Petromus > Petromus typicus. The sequence goes on along the minus strand of PVIR01006259.1, from coordinate 22,132 downwards.
ATAGTTTTTGAAATTATTCAGAAGTATTGCAGGCCCACATTATAAACATGTAGAATATGATGATCCTTAAGTTCCTTTTATTCCTTTTTGAAAGGATATATTGTACACTGTCTTCAAGATATCCTCTAGAAAGGAATCTTGCTTAATTTTGTTCAACTCAACTGGCCAATGATATGTATTTAACTAACAATATCATTTGCTGACAAATTAGTTATAATATTCCACCAGATTAGTTTTCCCTAAAATATTCTTCAGGAGAATAATATACATCACCCAGACCTAGGGACATTTGTGAAATGACCATGAGCTCTAAGGTAATTATGTGCCTTCAGTGGGGCTCATGGAGAGAAAATGGAGCTCATTTTTAACAATTAATTACAATTGTTAAATGTGGGGATAGACTGTAGTTGACGCAGACCCAATTTGTGCCCTGATGTCTTTCCAAGCTATGTATAAAATAGGAGAGGTAACCACTGACTACGGAATTGTACAGAATTGTGAGGAGGATTCATGGAGATGACACGAGTAAGACAGCCAACCTGGAGACAGGCTGGCACTGTCTCTGTAACCCAAGAATGCCAGTGCCAGCATGTCAGTGGCTGGGCGTGGAGGTTTAACATGCTCCCTGCCCCATCCCCCAACAGCAAAGTTCATGAGAATACGTGGGTTTTGTTTCTTATCTTTTTTCTGTTGACATTAAGACATCTCCACTGTGCCTGTACATCCCTTTTCTCACCACCTGTGTCAACTCTCTAGACCTTAGTAGGGGTCTCAGCTTACACTGAGCTGCCAAAGTCTTGGCTCAGATATTATTTCAGTTCAGTGAACAGAAATATCAACAGATGTCAAAATTCAGATTTCCATGGCATCACTCCCACGGTTAATAATTTGCTAGACTGAAAGGAATTCTAGAAGCTGAATTCCAGAAGAAGTGCTACCAGTGCACATGCCCATGATATTTGTTTCAGGACATGTCTTTGCTTTTATCAGCAAGTATAAACATTTGCATTCCCTACTTGAAATACAGACAGAACAGTCTAAAACCTTTATATGTCCTACATAAGTCTAAAAACTAAAATGTTGCATACTCTAGAGCTTATTATCAGTAAACATATTTTATTGGAGATGTTTAAAATTTACCTGGTAAAGTTTTGCCTCAGAAGAATAAAGACAGAGATTGATTTAAATGAAAAGAAAGAAAGAAAACAGAATTACTGAGACAACTTAAAGAAGATACTTTTGTCTCTGAGGATACTCTATAAATCACTTATTTTAGAAATTAGGTTTCTTGTCCAAAAATATAAAATTACCTCTCATGTTTAAAATGACAGAAGCCTTGAAGGTGTTTCAGACCTACAGATGTGTATCAGTGTGTTTCTCTTCAGCATTTGCTAAATCTTCTGAGTTCTTACGAAGATCAAGTTCACCTAAAAAAACAAAACAAAACTGAACAAAACTAAATTCAGACACAAAGAAATTGACCTTTGAGAAAGCATAAGAACATCAGGAGATGGGATGAATTTGTAAAATGTTGAATACTTCATCTTGTAATGGATTTTGTAGCATATTTCTCTGAAGATACTAAATTTTCTTTTTAGTGTGTGGGTCTAAAGAGTATAGCAAATCATCTTCTGGTGACTAACTTTTGAAGCTGCAATTTAATCTAGGAATAGAAAATGAGGTAGATGAGACATCATCATTTAGTAGATTTTCTATTCATTAGAACATTATTAAATTACATGTAAAATTAAACAGGTTTTACAAGAATAGTTTTAATTGAAATGAATTATTTCGGACCAGCCTTTCAAAACAAGGGAGAGTATGAGTTCAGTAATGGTTCAGACAAAATAATCTGTAGAAACAAAATAATAGAATTTATAATCTTAGAATCACTCAGCTTCTATATAAAACTTAATGAAAAATAAAACAATACAAGAGAAATGGTTTCAACACTTCTGGAGAAGTTGCAGAGAACTGATCTCTGGTATGAGAAAATGAAGTTGTAAATGAGTTGTATGGATAGTTGATATTGTGAAATAGAAAATATTTAAAAGGAAAGAGGGTGCAGGGATAAATAACGAGGGGGAAAAATGTGACAGTAATAAAGAAAAAAGGAAACAAAGCTTATGTATATAGGGGGTGGGGGTTTGCAGGGAGGATAGAAAGGGGAAAAAATGAGAAGTCATGTCATATTCTGGTACAAACTCTCAATGCTGAATGCGATTGTGATGTGTATTCATAATGTACCAATGAAGATTTAAATTTTTAAAAAATACAGTTACAAAGCAAAATGTATTGAGAAAAGAATCTTACAGGGTACAAAGTAAACAAAAGAAGCAACAATTACTTTTTGAGACAGTTCCTCAAATACCTTGATATTTCAGGAAATATTCATGTATGACATGATACTTTTCCTTGTCTGAACTTTAAATGACAATATTTTAACGACTTAACTTAGCACTCTGACATAATTCCTTCCAACATGTTGTGTAACACTGCACGCAGTCATGAGACTACATAGTGAGTAGTCATATAAAATCACTAAGCAAATGTGTGTTCCTGTAAAACACGTTCAGGAGGGTAAAATTATCTTCTGTTCTAAGATCATAGTGTCAGGCAGTCTCAGTCTCTCGACTTTTCTGATCACTTGTAGATAATGACAACTACCCTTTGCTTATGCTGAGCTGCCAAAGTCTTGGCTCAGATATTAGATCTGGTCACATATTATGCACAGCAAACAAAGGAGACACTTCTTTCCCACCTGATGTTTTGTTTTTTGTTTCTACAGATTATTTTGTCTAATGTTATAGAACTGCAAAATGAGGGTGTGTGTGTCTGTCTGTTCTGCGCTAGAGCTGATGTTTGTTTCATCCTGCTTTCATCACTTACAAGTGGCTACTTTGTGTTCTGAGCCCCAAGGCAACAAGTAGAGCCAGGTTCCCAGGACCTGCATTTTGAAGGACAGCTTTGTACTTCTAGACTTGGAGGTGACAGAGCTGACCTTTCTCTTTGAGTCATGAGCTAGCTCTTCAAAGACTTCTCTCCCTTTGGGAAGAAAAACTCTAGTTTCTTTATAATATCCACCGTGCATGGAAATTGGCTAGTTCATTTCCAGCTCTTATCTGCTAGGTCCCATCAACCTTCTGAACACAAATGTGCACATGTGTTTGCAGGAGACCCTCCTCCTTGTGAGACATCTGTCCGCATAGTAGGAAACTAACATTGCCTACTCTCTGTGGGCTCATCCGTCACCATCTAACTCCTCAGATTTCTCAGGTAGAAACTGTGTTAGATTCTCAATGTCTTCTTAGCTTTGGTCTCTTAAAAGGCCCTGGAAACTTCTCTTGGTTTGAGGTAAAGAAAGAAGCATTTCCATGACTTCACTAATTAGTTAATGAAATCCTCCTCATAAATTCTCTTCTAAGCAACTTAACCTTTTATTTGTTTGAGTGGAGGGAGGGATCTCAGGACTCTTTGACAGTCTTTTAAATCTTTTTTGAAATACCTGTCTCACAACCCAGTGTGTTTTCTGACATATGTCATCTTTGAGTCTTGATTTAAACTTCTGATTTATTAGCCTGTTATTTAAACCAGATTGGAACAGAACAAAATATTCTAGAACTGAAAGAAGCAACAAGAACAGACTGAATTAAATGAAAAAAATGTAAGTATTTAATAGGTTCAAAGATTCTCACAACTTTTGAGAGAACTTTTTACAGTCAGTGTAGGACACTAAAGTTTATAGACTAAAAAATACTCTTAAGTTCTAGTGGATAAAGAACTCAGTGATAAGGAAAGGGTTGAAGAAGAGTAAAATGGTAACATAGTAGTAATTATAAAACATATCCCAAATGATACATGGATTATAGCCGAGGTATTTCTGTATAGGCAACTAGAAAAGCAGTAAATACTGATGCTTTGAGGTAAGAGTTTTGCAACAGTGAAATTGTATATCATTCATACACAGTGAGGTACATTGAGGGTGGTATGGCTATAGACTGTATGTTCTTCACACTATAAAATCCCAGCTATTTTTAAGAATACCCAAAACGACATTGCCAAGCAATGTTATGCCAGCTAAATAGCTTGGGAAGACACTTAATTGGATCCTTAATAAATCCAAATCACGTTATGTTTAGTTAATTAAACTTGAGTTGCGGAAGCCTTTATAATTAACTTTGGTAATACTACTCCTAAGCCACTGTTTCTGTTACTTTCCTTATTGTTGAGACAAAATAATTGACACCTAATGTTAAAGGAAGAAAGGTGTATCTAGTTCACAGTTTACAGAGGTTTCAGTTCATCGCTGGCTGGCTCCAAGGCAGGGTGGAAGGCAGAGGAGTATCATAAACGAGAAACAGTTACAACAGGCAGAAGGCAGTGAAGCAGCAAAGAAGCAGCAGCAACCCTCTTCCTGTCACAGTCCATCCAGCTACTCATGATTTGGGTACCTACCCAGGGCAGGCAACCCTCACACTGGGGGGAGCACCTTAGCCCAGCATCACACACCCGAGAGCCAGCCACCTCTAAATAGCCCTGGCTATGTTTGCATGAGGTTTGGTGGGGCATCTACACACAAGCCATAAAAGTCCTTCTTCCTCTCTCATTAAGAGTCGCATTAATTTGACATAGTCTGCCAAAAAAAAAAAAAAAAACTGCACCGTTCCATCATCTGACAGTCATTTGAGATGACCTTCAGGGCTGACAGCTGCTCTGTGTCAAGGACCTTAAGAAATATCCATACAGTCTATCATCCCAGACATTTGAGAACCTTCAGTGCCTCTAAGTAGAGTCTAACTTCAGCAGAGAACAGGGTGGAGATCGTGGTTATGGAAGCACAGTATGTTTGATTCATAGATGATGTCACCGATACTTGCAAGGAGTATTACAAGCTCTGTGAGGGAATATCAAAGACTCCATTACTTCAGAGATAGCATCGACTCCTTGTTGGAAAGAGAACATTAGGATACATTCTGACGTAACAACAACCCACACCTTTGAACACCAGCTAGGTAGCAGGCACTGATCTCAGGCTGTGCTTACCTATGTCATTTATGGCACCCCTGTGAGGAGAGTTTAACAAGGAAGGAAACTGAGAAATCAGTGGAGTTCTCTGCCCCAGCTCTTGGAGATACTGAGTGACTCCCCATCTCCAGCAGCAACCACATTCCTGACCTCTTGCTCCAGGTTCCAAGCTCCACTCTGCCTGCTCTGTCCACCACCCCTCCACATCCACCAGCCACTGACCTCCTACTGGAAAAACATATTTTCTAAACCACTTTTACCTTCATTCCATTTGGAAATAATAATAAATAGTAATTTACTATGTATTAAATAGTATTCCTCCTCTACAATAACTAAATATGACATGCTTTCATATTTTTCTAATGTATAAAATTTATAATAAAAGCTCTCATTTCTCTGGATATAAAAACACAAGGATTGATTTCATAAAATACATTGCACACCTATTTTTTGACTTCTCTAAGTCAACAATCCCTGTCCAGGGGTAGAAACATAATCACTATGATTTGTACCTTGGACATGAGTATCAAAGGGCTACCTGGTAGCCCTGGGCATCATAGCTGAGATGAGTTTGGGGAAAAGAACATCAAACCATTACTCAGAAAAGTCTCCTGGTTAACTTCCATGTTTAAAACCACCATCAAATAGTATTTGATGAATATTTAGCACAAAATTGCCTTGAGCAGCTTTTTAAACAGAAACTTCTAGTTCAGAGTCAAGGTGTACGTTTGGCTCTTCATGAGGAAAATGATGCTTCTGCCATGGACAGCAGTATCTCCTCAGGCTGCCGCACTGCCAAGTTGCTTCAGTTTTATTTTCTGTCCTTGATGTCAACAAGTAGAATGAACTGACAATCAAAAGTTACATTTGCAGTCTGGAGAAACTTAAATCCCAACTTTATCTATTTTTATTGTTTTTTGAGGCCAGGTCTCGCTTTGTAGTTCAGGCTGGCCCTGAGCTTACCCACAAACTCACAGCAATTCTCCTGTGTCTGCCTCCAGAGTGCTGGAATTACAGGTGTGAGCTACCTACAATGCTGGCATTGTAGTATATGCTACTGATTGCTGGTGGGCATGAGTTACTACATCCAGCATTTTTGTATGTGGTTACCAGGGATCAAATCTGGGCCCTTGCACTTGCAAGGTATGTGCCAAAACCGGGCTAAATCCCAGGCCCTCCAGAATTTCTTTTTATTTTGTGACTGGGTCTTCTACATTTAAAAAGTTTAAAAATTAATTGAAAATCCTGCTTTCCTTGTGGAGCTTAGTAACCTAATGTGATTACTACCATAGACTGCTTCTCAAGCTGTTCAACATTGTCAGAAAGAGAAAAAATGATGTATTGACATTATAATCCTTACATTTATGTACAACCTATAATTTTCCATAAAATTCTGGGCTGTTATATTTCCAAATGAGCCCAAGGCTGGGGATTCAACTCAGTGGTTCCAGTGCCTGCCTTGAAAGCACAACGTCCTGAGTTTGACCCCTGGTATTCCTGAAGATAGTTTATAAATATTAGTTGATGAATTTGTATAAAGAATTGAATTGATAACACCAAATACCAACACATTTTTATTTTATTGCAGTTATTTATATCATCTCTCAGTTTTATGTCATCAAATCTTATGAGTTTGTAAAGTTCGTACCTGTGTTGATTACCTTCTCAAATCATCTGAGAAGTCACGATAGGAATCAATTTCTCATATTTAGCTACTTTTTCATCTAAGATGAGCAAAGTGTTTTTACAAAATTCCTTCTATGAGATTCTTTCTCACTCATTTATGTACATACTCTTGCCTAACTTTGCTGGCTAGGATGGTGGTTATCGGAAGGAATGTCTGAGGACAGTCTCACCCACCTGTACTTTTTGAAAGCAGTGGTAGAAGACATTGTCTCTTGAATGTGTATACAATTTTTTCCCATTAAAATAAACTAGTGAATTCAGGCTTTAAAATAAAAACACTTTCAGCAATTAGCCACAATGTACTTTACTGATCCACACCTTGTAGCCAAGTCTGTGAGGACTGGTGGAATTCCTGATCTACATAAAGATGCATATGACAGGATTGCTGTCATGATGCCTGTGAAATTATTTGAAATAAATTGTGAGTGTTCCATGATCTGTGCATCAGACTAACCTCAAAATTGTTATCTTATACTAATGGTATGAGCTTTCTATGACGGAACCTCGACATCCCTCTGGTACCTCTGGATTTTCCTTACTGAGCAGAGATGCACATTATGTTTTATTGCAGCCTCCCCTAAGACAGAATGGTGATGTGGGACACCTTCTCCATTACTCTCCCAACCAAAGTGGTGATCAGATATCATTGAGTGCACTTTGGATTGTGTTTTTGTTGTGTCCACTAAGTTTTCTGGATGTGATTTAATTAGTGTGAAGTCTCCAGAATTGCTCCTTGCCCATTGCCTACCTGATGTTTTGAAGATGATCTTGAAATGATTTCCCCATCAGACCCTTGCAAGCCCTCATCACTTCCCCTGAAAGACCTACGTACCACATCCCACCTGAATAGAACATGTGGATCACTCTTTTCCCTTTACCTTTTGAAATTTCTCATTTGCAGAAGGAACAAGATAAGGAACTTAAAAGCATTAAATTACAAACATATCATGATTTCTGGGAGTTTGTTAAATGTCTATAATTAATGAGAGAAAAGTCTATTAGCTGAAGTACATACAACAGTAATAGAAGAAATAAAGTTAGGAAAGTTGGAAACTTGGGTTGTATATCAAGTCCAAATCTAGGCATACTTTAAGGGATTAAGAACAAAGATGGTAAAAATCATTTCAGGAAACTACATGTCCCTCTTTTTGAGATTAGCTACGTGTCCCTCTTTTTGAGGTCATGTAAATCAAAAGCACATTCTTTTATTAATAATCATTTTCTTTCTCTAACAAGTTCTGAGAAAAAAAATGAAAGGTAGGTGTTCTAAGTGGCAGAATCCCAACAGAAAAACACTTAAATTAAGGTCGTGCATTTATAGCTTTATAAAACAGGCAAGTGAATCAGCCGGTCGTAGTAAGCCAATTCCATTTCAGTTCTTTCATTCAGAAAATTGGATGGATTTTTGCAGTATTTAAAACATACTCTAAAGACCACCTGGACGGATTAGGAATGGAAAGGCAATAGAAAATACTTTTGTACTAAGACTGATTCACCATGCAGCACTTACTCAACTCTCTGATGGAAGTGCCCACCACATGCTTCCTCACGAGTGAAGCAGAAGTTCATATCCAAATTGTTAGGACCAAGAATGCTTCCTATTACATGCTGTCCAAAGAAGCCTCCTTATGGTCTCCATTTAGTTTGGACACACTGATGTCAGCCCAGTAGAAAAATGAGAATTACCTAGAAATCACTGAGTTCTAAACACTTTACATACATTGACTTATTTAAGATTCACAACAACTTTTGAGACATAACTATTTTTTTGCATCTTCCCAATTAGGCAAACTGCATAGATTAAATTGTTTAAAGTTTGATGATAAAGAAATGATAATTTCAGAATTGAAAAGCACAGTTTCATTCTAGTGCCCTAGATCTCAACTCTATAATATACTGCCTCCCTGGGTGCAATTTAATCACTTTTATATTTTCATCTTTACTTAGTAGATGCCTTACCTTTGAAATTATATCTGATTATATATGAGAGCCAAGTTGTTCCCTGAGAGGTTAGAGTTAGAGAGAAGGGATAAATACAGTTCTTTATGGAATATACTCTTCACTATCAAACATCAGCCATTACTAACTAATAATTTTTGGAGGACTCCTATTAGTCTAGTATGATTCTTCATTAAGTCAGCAGTGAGGAGATCAAAATGAAGAAAATACTGGGAAAAAAAAATCCCTCTTAAAAATGCTAAGAGATTTTTCCAGAAGAAAAGTAACTTGGCTAAGTTTAAACTGAATTAGATAGTGAGCAAATTTGAAAATACAATAAAAATAATGTATTAAACTATTTTACCCATCATTGATCCCCAGCATGATATAAATACTATTTGTAAGATAAGTGTTCCTTAACATTTTTTATAAATCATTTTTAATAGATGAGAACCGTGTAAGCACTTTTAGAAGAACAATTGGTGGAGTTAAAGACAAATTCATGCCATTTGACATATCTTTCAGACATTTTAGAAGAGGTCCACACAAGTGAAAATGAATAGGCTTTATTGTGGAAATGACAAAATTAGTGAACTTCTGCTCCAAGAAAATTTATTGGCATACACCATATTATCTCAGCAGGGAGAAATGCCACAAAGTGCTGCTTAAAGCGATATTTTAAACTGGAAAGATGCAGCCGTAGCTGTTGGGTGAAACTGTTCCATATCAGCTGAGCCAGGTCAGTCGAAGTGTTAGTAGATGTCAATTGAGCCGTCTGCAAAAATGGGTTCCCTTTCTCATAGAGGCTCAGGCAGATTTCCAGCAAGGTGTCAAAATCTCCGAGTCTTTTGGTCAAGTTAGAGATGCCACCATGCACCCTCGAGGTTTTATTTAAATGTGTTTAATGATGGGGACACTTACGCTTCCGTGGCCTGAAGTTTGCTTCTGGGGAAAAACAGGGGGGGGGGGTGGATACTTATTTTAACAAGCTAGAGACTGTCTCTTCTTAAGGACAGTGTTAGAAAATATAAAATCAACCTATCAAAATTAACTTTTAGAATATGATCTACAAAGTTTCTGGCTTTTAACTCTGGCAAAATAGATGCAAGTCCCTTTTCAAAGATAAAATATTTGAATACATACTTGTAAGTTCTCTGAACTTCAGTTTTATCAGAATTTTCTTTCCTTGCTGAGTTGCCATAATACATTTTTTTCAGAAATAAAGGAAGGGCGAGTAAGCAGGCGATACAAAATTCATGCCTAAATTCATACATTTTAATATTTTCAAAATATCTGTGGGATATGGCTGGTTGGATGAGTGACCCTGGAAAACTCATTGAATGAGTTGAGCTGAGATCGAAGCAGATTTGCTGACACAATTACGTTTCCTTTTTCTGTTTACTCTTATGATCTTCTTCATCTACTATGTAAAACCAAGAGGGAAGGAGAAAGTTTGACTCATTTATAATATACACACAATCCTGCCATGTTGACTGGCTTTCTTAGCTTCCTTAGGCTTCAGTTTTTACCTTGGCATAATGCGTCAGACCCAAATAACGGGACTGCTTGGGTAAGCAAACAGAATAACGGCCGTGGTGGAATGTAGTACTGTATTGCTTGACATAAAACTTTATATTTAGCAGAATAAGAATCCATGTTTTGATTGGCATTAACCCTGACATAGTTACAAAAATCACTTACGATGTATAATTTACCATACAGCATTTCAAGATATTTCAGATTCAGTCATCATCCCTTAGCTGTGGCTCCAGCTCTACTAGGGCAGCGATGGTGAACCTACTGTCCTAAGTCAACCACCATATATATATATATATATATATATATATATATATATATATATATATATATATATATATATATATATATATATTCTCCTAAAGCTTCATACAGTCATGGGCAGGCTTTTCAGAGATGCTGGGATTGAGGGTGTGTGATGACTAAAGCAGTCTGCTGATGTGTTTGGCATAGCTCTGAGTACGGATAATGGCATGTAGCCTGGACCTAAGATAAGAGAGAGAGGTTGACTGTGCTCGCTTTTGCTTCTGTGCTGCTTCCTGCCTTCTGCCTGCCATGAACCATTTCCTCTGTGATGCCCTTCTGCCCTTTACCCTGCTCTGGAGCCAACCAGCTGTGAGCTGAAACCTCTACAAACTGTGAGCTATGATAAACTTTCCTCTTTTAACTTTTGATGTCAGATATCTTGTCTCAGCACCAAGAAAAGTAACTACCACAGTCTAGTTTTAGATGGAAATGTCCAGAAACAAGTGTAAGTTTTAAATGGTCCATTATTCTGAGCAGAATGATGAAATTTCACACAGTCCCACACGGCCTTTGGGATGTGATTCCTTTGTCCCTGTGTCTGGGATAGCCACAAGCTCTCCACCCCACATTCATCAGGTGCTCATCAATCTCAGTCAGCAGGTGCAGGCTGTGGCTTGTATTTGAACAACCTTTGCTTTGGTAAATAATGGCCCCACAGTGCAAGAGTAGAGGAGCCAGAAGTTCAGATATGTTCAAGAGAGATAGGAAAGAGCAGCCAGCCCTAAGGAGAGTTCACGTGTCCCAATACCTAGATTCCCTCCTGAGACTTGGTGTTAACTAATATTCTAAATATCTAATGATCATACCTTACGTATTTCAGCTCAGAGCAATTATACACAGAAGCATTCATTTTTCAGTGTTTAACATTAGAAATGATGTCAAAGGCAAATTAAGATGGTAAAAAATCTGACTATGATTCCCTGACTTAAATATTGATGACTATTTTAGAAGTATTTTATAGCTGATCACACTTTTTCATTTTTATTATGAAACAACCTATTCACACAAATGTTTATATATGTACTTATATAGGTTAGAAGCACATAGATTAGATATAATCATGGCAATATAATGAGTATCCATGTAGTGACAGTCTAATCAATATAATATCAATCCCTAAATAAGTGAATACCCTACCTCCTAGGGACATTCTGAATGTTCACCTCCATAATTCTTTTCTAACTTCAAATACATACAATGTAAGCAAAAAAAGTGAACATTGAGGGATAAAAAAATTTCTTTTTACTTTTGAAAATGTCTATCTTAAAAAAAAATTGACATTCTTTTTGTCATATATGTACTTGAAAACTTACTGTTGCTGAGCCTGGTAGCTCATGCCTGTACACAGCACTCTGAAACTGAAGCAGGAAGACCACAAGTTCAAGCCCAGCCTGGGCAATTTAGCTACTTAGTGAGGCCTTATCTTAAAGCAGAGATAGAAAAAAGGGCTGAAACTGTAGCTCAGTACAAAGGCCTGCATTCCATCGCCAGTAATTAACCATTTGAATACCATATTGCTTTTTTTTTTTTTTTTTTGAGACAGGGTCTCACTTTGTGGTTCAGGCTGTCCCTGAGCTCAGCCTCCAACTCACATCACAGCAATCCTCCTGCCTCTGCCTCCTGAGTACTGGGATTACAGGCATGAGCCACCACACTCACCACTGTGGTATGTGGTACTGATTGCTGCTGGGCATGAGTCTCCACACCCAGTATTGTATATGGTTAACCGGGGATCGAACCTGGGTCCTTGCACTTACTAGACAGGCACTAGAACCACTGAGCTAAATCCCCGGCCCTCTTTTTAGCTTTTTAAACTTTGTAGAACAACTTGCTTTGTATAAATGGCATGCATCAATTACATGTTTTAGTCAGCATTTGGGGGATCACCTGACCCTATTTGTGCTTCTGTAATGTTTATTTATTTTAACAAGTGTATGTGGTTATACAGTCTGAACAAGCTGGAGTATGGGAATCCCTTTTACTGTTTTTTTTTTTTAATTTTCACTTTATTCTGCACTCGTGAACAATGCTATTTGTTTAACAATGTCTTGAGCATGTTCTGATACGCATGAGCTAAAGAGTTATGGTGAAAATAGAGAAGAACATTGTTGGAAAATATGTGTCCAACTTCTTTGCTTAGAATGTTAATTTGTTCTGAAAAATAATTACATAGATTTGCATATACAATAGATGCATAAGAAAACCAAAGGCCTGATGTGATTTTTTTCATTGCCAACATTTGTTTTATTTGTCTTTTCTTCCACAGGGGCAAAACATACTTAAGCATCCTCTTTCACCCTCTTTTTATCTTTCACACTTTGTAGAGGGCTGAATTTGTACTGCTTCGTCTGGTGCTTACCCAGGATTCATGCCACCATCTTGATTCATTCAGAATCCATGCGACACCCACTGCACCATTACTACTTGGTGGCAGTCTGTCTGGTGTCTTTGCTTACAATTTTGCCTCCCATCCCGAAGGAAATCTTCTACTCTCTAGCCAGATAAATATTTTCAAAACCATTACTCATTGTTTTTTCTCAAAATGCTACACCAGCTTCCTGTTTTGGGCGGACAGAACGACCTGGCTGCACAGTGCCCCTTCACCTCGCTGCCCCCATTGCCTCCTCTACCCATGGGCCTATCCCCTGGCTTCCCCATGTCCTGCATATCAGACCAGCTCTGCCTCCCAAATACGCGATGGCCTTTCCTTGTATCTGGAAACCCGTTACCCATCATCCCAGACCTGTCCATGGACCCTTTCAGAACCCTGCACCTATTAATTTAATTATCATTTCTCAAGGAAGCCTTTCCTGACCACCTCATTTATAGCTATACTCCTACTCGTTTTCTTCTCATTGCCTCACGTAGGCAGGATTTTAACCTCCCTTTTGAGTAAATCTCTGATTTCTAGACTACATCATGCAAGTACAATAAATAATAATTCCAATAATAGTCATTCATAGTGCTTATTACTAGGCACTTGTAAGCAGGTGATATAAATAAATTTATTTCATTCTCAAAACGATGGTGCAGGAGACTTGCTGTTTTGGTGATATAGAGACAAGAACAGCACAAAGTGAGGAAGAATCGGCAGAAGCAATCTTTCTATAATGCTGAGGGTCAGTCAAGGCCAGAGAGTAATTAGAAAGGTTATATTCTTGAAAATGGCTGGGCAAGAAGAGAGTGTGACATTCCTGCCTGGAACTAGAAATGATTCAAAAGCAGCTGTACCAAGAGCCAGGAGGTCACCGGGCCACAAGGTTGTGTCACCATTTCATCGACCCGTCCACCCTGCCCATCCAGGTGGCCACGACCCACCAATGAGCAGGCAGAGCACAGTCCCCTTTCATGGAACGAAGCAGCCAACGTGCTGGTGCATCATCCCAGGGCGGCCAAATTCCCGGCACCACCCAGAGCTTGAGAGCAGGCATCTTCCAGAAAAGACAAGAATGGAGTGGAGGGAGGCAGAGCTCTAGAGAGGGCTCAGGACACGGCGAGCAGGGCACGTACCTTGCGCGGCCAGCTCCTTCCAGCGCTCCTTGTTCTGCTGGATGATGTCCATCAGGTTGTTCTTGAAGCTCTTGAGGTCCACGGTGGCCAGTGAGTAGTCCGGGGAGTAGCTTCCGTCGCTCACGCAGCCCTTCACATTGGATCTTCTCATAGAATCGGCGATGTGCAACCCCGCCAGGGCTCCCGAGCTGCAGTCACAACCGAAGGAGCAGAAAGACACCGAGGTCATCCACGGCTCAAAAGCTTGACAAAACAGGCCAGAAAAGCAGCTTGGGCCCCATTGTGAGCACACAGGGTATCGACGATCAAACTCAGAGCCTTGCGCTTGCCAGGCAGGCGCGGTGCCCCTGAGCCACACCCAGGCCCTCTAGGAAACTTTTGACACCTTTTTAAACAGTGGACATCAGTTCTATCAAAGGTAGCTACAATACAACAAATACCCAGCAGGTGGCAGCACCGCCTAACAATTCTTGCAAGAATGCCCCAACTACCTGTAAAAATGACAGTCCTGAAGTGCAAGGTTGTTATACATCACAGATATGAGACATGACGCAAAAGAAAATCAGTATCATACCCGCTTGCCCCGTATGTAGGACTTTCAGCTTTTGAGGCATCCTCTATAAGAGGAATAACAATTTTCTCTGTTGAGTCTGTCAGAAGACAAAATGTTGGCTCCACTATGAAATCAATGAAACCTAAAAAAAAAAAAAAAAAAAAAAAAAAAAAAAAAAAAAAAAAAAAAAAAAAAAAAGAAGAAGAAGAAGCAAAGGAGAGATAAATACAAGTGTTTTAATCTGCTGGATCTTAATGTCATAATTATTAAGGGTAATGGTTCAGACTTGGAACAACAAATAGCCACTATAATCTTAGTTCTGCTTGCCCTTCAACATTATTTTAATACAATAACAATTTTTAGAAAAACTATTTAACTGATTAGACAATATGTCAGGCTATACAAGTGGGACATTTTACTTTACTAACTCAAGTATTTTGGTTTTTGTAGTTCACTTTCCCTCTTGTACACTATTGCTAACAATAAATTTGGATCTAATGGAAGGAAAACTGTTTCTTCCCTGAATGAGAAAGACCAAAAGATCGTTTTGAACAGTTTTCATCTGCTTACATTTTATTATTGCCTCAAAAAAAAATCATATCCACAGTCCAAAGCAACCAAATAATCGTGGTGTTTTCTCAGATCACAGGAGTGTGACCATTTTTTAAGTTTTTCAGTGCTTTCTGCTACTGTGTCAGTATTTCAAATTGCAGTTTACTGTCCCCTGGATGTGAAGGGTTAGTTCAGGGCGCGTGAGCGTGGGTATCGAGTGAGCGGAAACCTCTCTGGAGACGGCAATAATTCCACTGCTCTGAGACGCAAGGCTGAGGGCCCTTTCTCATTTACAGCTCTTACAGAGAACTGGGCTTCGGCCCCCCGGAGCTGTTGGCACACAAGGCTCAGGCCGAGGAAGAGACAAGGATGATGTCTCCGCTCTGTGCGGCCCGGCAGGGGCTTCCCATGAAGTGGCCCGAGACCCGGCACCTGGTGAGCACGAGGGCGCGGCGGGAGGAGCGGGTGACGGAGCTAATCACCCCGAAGTACCCGCACGGGAAGATTGCCGCCCAGACGCTTGATAACACTGGCATTTTGAGTAACTGGACTCCTCACGGTAAAATGTTGAGACACATTTCTAATTAAAAATAAAACATCAAAATGGCTTTTAATTGGTATCTTCAAATTAAAGCTATGTTGATGGTCCCTAAAGGTAGATATGTAGACGGTCTGGTGGGGACGGCAAACCCTCCCGGCTTGGGCCGAGGCCTCGGCCTCCACCTTCACACGAACAGAAGCAGGCCCGGGGAGGCCGCGTTCTCTAGGAAAGTAGCTGTTGAAGTCGGAGCCCGCAGCTCTGTCCGCCCTGTGGCTTCACGGTGGGTCTGCTGGACACTACAGGTGGGACAGAAACTTTATGTTTATTGATGGGGTAGCTCAGAAATGAAGGTTCTCCTTCAGGGAACAACGTTTTGCAAATATTTCACCCCGCGGTGGGGCGATGCAATGTTTTAATAATGAGTTGCAGTTGAAATTCCTGGCACAAATACAGATGAGAATGATATGGCTAGAAGCAATATCATTTTGCAAATTTCATGTTATCGGCTTATCTGTTCATATCACAAGAACTGTTTTTCCAAAAGAATATCAGCTCGCATGTTAAGCATACTACGCAAACTTACCAGTTACGGAATAGGAATGTTAATATGTTCATTGAATTATTTTATTTAAAGGATCAAATTTAAAAATTGGCAACAAAACAAAAATAGTTCTTTGCACAACAGGTCCTTTATTTCGTAAAAGAAAATTATAACCAGGGAAATAATATCACCGACTAGGGGTGCTTTCTTGAATATGTTTTGTAAAATTATTTGAATAATTGTTACTTGGTCAGTTTAAAGATAGAATTTAGCATGAGAATAAAGGGAAGGTTGGGTAGGCTGTGAACAGCATAGTGGGCACACGTGAGGAGAAGCCCACAGTCACTGTCCCTGGCCACCACCTCGACATTACCTATCTGTGACTGGGCCACCATCGTTGACTTCCTGTCACAGAGTGGGGAAAAGGGGAGTCCCAGTTCTGCTTCTTTGTCTCCCTGTGGAAAGAAAGGCGCTTCAGTACAGGTGCAGGAGTGACACATAATGAACCCCTGGACTCGAAAGCTCAAAAAGCTGAGTCTTCCATCTGTTAATAAGCGTGACTTTTTAACACATATATTTATTTTATTAACAATATATTTTAACATTTTAACATATATTAATATATATATTGTAAAGTCCAGATCCTCTTTTCTTGGACAGTCTTCTGAAATTCTCCTGGGGGGGAAAGTCATGAACATTTTTAGAATCTGCCAGCTTGGCTTTATTATTTAAACCTCTTGATTGGAAAGAAACAAATTAGAATTTTCTAGTTATATAATGATTTCAGAATATCACTTGGCACTTCACAGCCCAGTGCATAGATTTTTCTGCTCCTATTTTATATTTCAAGTGTGTCAACAAAGCTTCAGAATCAAAATTTGGGATACTAAAGCATTTCTCAAAGTAATTGGGTATGAGAATCTTGAACTATCTATTGTTTTATTAAATCTCTCATTAGAACTAATGAAGAATATCTTCCATTTTTTTCATGTTGCATACATACTTTTATTTTAATGTATTCTCAGAGGAAATTGCACATCTATTCTTTTTTTTTTTTAAGGTTTTTTTTTTTTGAGACAGGGTTTCGCTTTGTGGTTCAGGCTGGCCCCAAGCTCAGCCTCCAACTCACATCACAGCAATCCTCCTGCCTCTGCCTCCTGAGTGCTGGGATTACAGGCGAGCCACCATGCCCAGCACTGTGGTATGTGGTGCTGATTGCTGGTGGGTGTGAGTCTCCATACCCAGGATTGTATGTGGTTGCCAGGGAATTGAACCTGGACCCTTGTGCTTGCAAGACAGGCACCAGAACCACTGAGCTATATCCCTGGCCCCTGAACATCTATTCTTTATTCTGTTCCAAAGTAGATTAATTGAGCAAATTTTAAAGAAGTCCATTTATATTTGCATTTAACATCATGAAAAGTAACTACATTTTTGTTTAAAATATAGACAGTTGCTCTTGGCAAGTTTTTATTCATGAGATTTATCAAACATGGGTTCTTTTCTTTGTTGATAAGATGCTGTGTCAGTGGAAGAAGGAGGAGGACATTTCTATGATCCTGTTCACTCCAAATGTCTGGCTGCTGGAATACTTTCCTCCAAGTTATGGGCTGAACACCTTCTCGAGGTCCCTGCCCTGTGTCAGGCCACAGCTAAGGGGCAACATCTGGCTGAGGACTCTGACTTCCCTGCACCCCTTAACCCCCACTTTCCAACCTCTTGTCAATAGCCCACTAGGAATTTTTTTGGAGATGTTTCTGGTCCATTCCATTTGGGTCACACCCCTAATTATATGCAGAAAGTTGAAATCAGAAATAGTTGGGAAGACCTAAGTATGATCACTAAAGGAGCTAGAAATGGGAACATCTCATTATATCATGGCTCAGAACAATAAGGAATAAGAATTTTTGTGACCTATGCAACCAACTCCTCTAACCAAAAACAGCAGATTCACTTAGAATTAATAGTTATACACAGCTTCAGGTGAGGGGAATTATATCAATGGCGTTAGTATAATTCTTCTTCTTGGAGGAAGAAGAGACAGTCACGTGAGTCACTGTGGTCCTGGGGTTTCTCCTAGTGTAGACAGGTGTCAGCCTGTGCACGGCCAGTTCTCAGCCGTGACCTCCCTTTGTGGTCCTGGCCGGCTCACTTTGTATATGAGGGAGTGTCCGCTAGTAGACTTATCCTGGCCTTTGCTCAAGTGATTCATGTGAAGCTGAAGGACAGTGGCTAAAATTCAGCCAACGGTGATACATTCAGCTCACAGGAATCCTAGTAGAACAGCAGCTGTAGAAATACAGGCATGTCGATACCTACTGCATGTGTTGGGTGGCTGGAGGCCTCAGAGAAATACATTTCTGTTTAGCTTGCCATGGAGTGGAGGGACACTGGCTTTTTCCTCCTGCTTTTCTAGCAAGGAATGGACATGAGAGGAATTCCACCTCTGAAAGATTAATCTGTCAGCAGTATGAGGGAGGCTTGAGGTAAATTCAGCCTCTTTTAGGGGCCCAATTGGGGCAAAAGCAAGCATAGTACTGTGGCTAGTACAAATGCAAGGATGTGGGTTTTAATACGTTAAGAATAATATCCAGTAATATCATTAATAGATTATTGTTGAGTAATATCAGTAATAGATTATGTTAAAATATAAAGTTGCTGGTAGACCTCCTGGGAAATGTGATAGTGAATCTATTTTTTGGTATCTGCAGATTGAACTGTCTTTCAGTGACTGGTGTTATGGTTTTATTTATTGAATGCAGACAATATGTTGCATTTAACTGCTTTTATTGGTCATAATGCTGCTATAGGTTATTTTATGGAGACAAACTTAATAGGAGTATTTTTGTATCGCATGGTCTTTTAGTAGAATGGAAAATGATAATATAGGCCTCAAACAGGCACTGTGCTGACTTCCTCTCTGTGAACTAGATGCTATAGATGTTGGATAATCACATGTCATCTACAAGACTGGCATTTGACAGGTGTGTACACAGGGTGAAATGCCTGTACCTGGAGAGGATTTAATGCTCTATTTGCTCCCAGCACTTTACAATTAATGTAGAATTTAAAATTTCCACTGGTAAAGTGCATTGAATGCTAAGTGCATGAATTATTCAGTTTATTTATAAATATTTCAAAGTGTTATTTATTCTTTACCATGAATAAAGGCCAGGAGTGCAGGATGTGTAGGGGGAGCTGTGGACCACAGAGGAACTGGAAACTGAGCGGGACGCAAGGGTCCCACTAAGGGAGGGCTGAACGGTAGGTGCAGCTTTGCTCTGAGTATAAATTTGAGTCACTTTGTGGTTTTTCGCATTCTAATCTTGGATAGGGAGTATTTGTTTTCTGTCAAGACTCAATTATGGCTAAGACAATAGTTATCCTAAGACAACTGGTTTATATTTTTCTTGGAGGTTGTTATTATGTGAGGTGCTGCTTTCTGAGCAAACTTGAAACGCAGGTAACTAACCACTGGCCCTGAGCCCAGCCTCTGGTCACAGCACTGTTTCCAGAGGTGAGCTAGCAGCCAGGAGGCAGCGCATGTGCAGCCGGATGTGCTCAGCAGGGCGGGATACACTTGTCTCAGCAATTCTATGGAGACTGCTGAGGTTTCTTCTTTGAAAAGCTAAGACCAACAGCTAGTAATTGTTTCGACACCTTCCTAACCATGCAAAAGGCTCTGACAGCCATCAGCCAGGTGTCAAATCCAGGGAATAAACAGCACTGATTGTTTTTCCATTTCTCAGAAACCCAAACAATTTCTATAGTTTTAAAGATAGGGAGAAGAGAGCGACGTACAGAAATACATTTCCGTTGGAGAAGAAGCTCAGGGCCTGTGAGGAAGGTGAGGTAGAATCAGGAACCACAAGTGCTGTAGGGAGTTTAACTGGGAAAAGGGAAGACAGAGTAGCTTTGGCCTCTGCCCAACTCACTGAAGGAATTCAGGTTAAGTACTTTCCTTCACTCCTCTAAAAATGGGTCCTTCTCAATTCTTAAAAACCACCCAGACTGATGAAAAATGTAAGGGTTATTGCATTTTACACATTTACTTTCAGCAAAATGTATACGATGATATAATTTGTTTTGTGAGTATGGTATGTATTTTATACAATGTTACATCCCCTCATGTAATTGATATTTACAGAGCTTTTATGTCTTTGGAAACTAGCTTTGACTTTTTTTACATTTTAAGCTATATAATGGCTCATAGCTGTGCTTGTTTGTATTTGTACCATTTCAGAGGCTGCAGTTACATCTTTGTGATACCAGACCATTCTCTGAGAATGAACTAAATGCTTTTTTATTACTATATAGGAACATTTACTTCAAAATAACATACTTTACTTGTAGTAATGTTCAAGAAAATGGGAAACTTGACTACATTTTATTTAATAAGGAATCATCATTTGGAACTTTCCTTCCATATAATTTTTCCAATTCTTTCTTCTCGGCTAATAAGGTATTTTATTTTTAATACAGGAAGATTTAGCCCAAATATAGATTTTTCTGTTCACGTGTCATAAGTAGGGAAAGAAGGGGACAAGTTAGTTATCAGACTCACACTATAAAATATGAAGAAATTTTAAACAAACTGACTCCTTTTGTAAAGAACTGAATTGTATTAGCTTCTAATCATTCTCATCAAATGTGTTCTCAGAAGAGAGTAAGAAGCAAAGTCTATCTTCCTTTGTTAGTTGTCACTCTTTTGGGAATGCTGCCCTTTCTGGCCCCGAGTCCCTCCACTTCGGGCCCCTCCCCGGCCCGTCCCCTCCCACTGACCCATCTCTGGCTCCTCTCTCCTGTCTACCCATCCAAATGGTTGGAACAGGTCCCACATGCACCATGGTGACAGTACGGTCAGTTGGCTTCATCTGTTGAAAATTCTGTGGGGGGGCAATATCTGTATTGATAAATATCACAAGCTCATTCGGAAAATGCGTTGGAGTGGCGCGTTTGATTCTCCTTCACTACCAGCTGCTCATTCAAGAGCCAGAAATAAGTGTTTCTCAGAAGTGCAGACTCTGGGTGTAATTCTGGGCTCCTCAGGCTGCAGTCTCCCTGGCTTTAGTGGGTGAACCTAAAGTAGTGGCACTGAAGATGGTATGATATTGACGAAGTTTAAAAAAACAATTCCAGTGGCTAAGTCTACTTTGCCTTGTTTTTCAGCCATACACTATGTTTTAAACATTTTTAGTGTTTATTTAATTATGTATGTTGGAAAAAATGAAGCTGGAAAATAGACTAAATGAAATGAGAATTCATTTCACACACATAAATTGTCTCTTATTGTCACTCTTAAAAGTCAGCTCTGTCTCTTGAGTACTTTTTCTGATGCTTTGAATTTATATTCAATCTCCACTTTTGTTCAAAAATCTATTGACGGGATTCCAAGCCAACTGCTATCATTTTTTTGCAAGGAGATGAAAAGGAAGCTTTATCAGCTACTTTTGGAGTCTCATGATTATCTTGAGAAAACTCCTAAAATTAAAATTTTTTTAGATAGTTATTTATTGCCAGAATTTAACAGCTTTGGACAGAGGATTCTTTCCTGTTCAGGTCCAACAAATTAACAAATAAGAAAACATTTCATAACCAGAATTCCCCTGGTAATTTTACCTTGAGAAAATGTAAAAGTTTTTAGAAAAGGTCTAGAAACACTATCAATTATCCACATGTGTATTACAGTTTGTATTGTACAAAGCTACAAAGCCCTCTCACATTCCTTCTGTCACTGAGTTTTTCATGTATGTGTATGTGTGCAGGGGGTAGAAGGGACAGTTAAGAAATTAACATACAGATTAGGGGAGAGTCACCCCCAACTCTGCAGCAGAGATGAAAAGCTAAAGCTGACACTTTCTTTTCTGAGATCAAATCCAGTTATCAATCTGCTTTGCATTATCAGTAATATACCAGTTAACCAGTATATATAAAGTACTTTATT
>PVIR01006258.1:0-66903 GCA_004026965.1 Petromus typicus | reverse complement strand
AGTGTAATACTTTAGAGGCCGAGGTAAGAGGGAACAGAAAGACAGACAGCAGAGGACAGCCGAAGGGAAGAGTCAGCCGTGGAGAGAGACATGGACATGAGTATGACCTGGCGAGTTCTGAAACCAGCTGATTTCCAGGTGCAATGGAGAGCAAGAGTCGCTGTTAATAATAAATAAGGAGAGGAAGGTAGCAGACACCATCCATCCCGGTTTCCTTCCCCCATGCCCAGTGGATGGAGAGAGGGAAATAGAGAGGAACAACTTGGGAGAATTAGGAGACTCAGTCCTGGACTCAGAATACAGCCCTGCTGCTGTGACCTCGCTGGGGAATTTAAAAAAAACACTCATCACCACAGCACAGTGTCTCCTTGACCCTAATCGCCTCAGAAATGGGTAATATTACCGGCTGCCGGCACCGGCAGCCTTCATTTTGATGTGTGAGAGCGCTCAGTACCTCAGTGCTGGTTCACTTTATAATTTATACCACAGCAGTATCCGTGAGGACAAAGGGGCCCAAGACTTTGGGAGGGAGCACAGCATTAGCATGAAAATGGGGGGAAGTAGAATTCTCTGTGGAAAAGACTCAGCACAAAAAATGGTTGTGTTCATTACCCAGCTAACCTGTGATGCTTTATCTCATGAAAAATCAAGAGCAGATTGAGCAGATTTGCTTAAATTACTTTGTGTTACGCACAAAGGAAATAAAGATAAATTTTTAAAAAATGAAAATTAACTGTATATTTTACTCCCAGAGATCACTGTTTTTAAAAGAAAAATCTGGCCATATATTTGAAGTATCCTAAATATCATGGTGGTGCACTAACATAATTCCATGAAGGAATAACCTGAAAAGAAGGTATCAAAGGAACATGACTTCTTAAAATATGTCTGACCAACAGAATCTACCGAAGAAAAGTGGCAAGTAATTAGTGTTAGGTTGTGAGGGTGTTTGTTTTTGAGACAGAGTCTCTCTCTTTAGATCAGGCTAACCTCCAATCACTGATAGTCCTCCTGCCTCAGCTTCCTGAGTGCTGGGATTACAGATAGGTACCACCACACCCAGTTTATTTTTACTTTTATTTTTATTTTTCTGCTATCAGAAATAAAACTTAGGGGCTGCTGAGCTGCATCCGTGGCCCTCCACACCCAGTTTAGATGTTGAGTTGTGCAGAGCTTTTGAAAGGTGAAGATGTCTTCTCATACTGGTGAGATGCTTCATAAGAGTGCAAAGCAAGAGAGATATGGGTTCCTTGGCTTTGGGAGGCAGTTTGAATTTTATGCAGCCTGCTCTGTGGCATAGAGCCTGTCAGTATTCATACTGAAGTCTTTCAGTTAGGGGTTTTTCAGATGTTCAAATATTTGCAGACTCTACTGGTTCAAGATACCTAATCTGAAAATTTCAAGTTTTGGAATTTGAAGCATTTTGGATTTCAATGCTATGCTAAATCTGTGGAAACTAGCCTTTAGTTCCTTGTGGCCTAAGAGAATTTGGTTAATTCCTGAAAACTGGCTTCTTAGTACAGCAAACACAGGAACAACCTAGTCTTCTGCATTCTTCTCATGTTGTGTTACAAGTCATCACGATGATGTAGAAAGGGGAGCGTTAACAGTGAAGAGGACACAGGTGCCACCTCTACCTGGCATTCAGAACCGAAGGAGCTATCATCTCACTTCTTCTCAGGAGACCTTAAATTTATCATGTGTGTAAAATATTTTCTAAGGGTGAATCCTACGAGGAGCGTGTGCCCCACGCAGGTCTGTCTGCCTCTGTGTCATCACGTGCACTGCCGACGTCAAGGAGATGAGGCGTGAGACAGCGCTGCCTCCCTCCCCATGTGTCGTGTCGTGGCTCCTTCCCTCCTATGCACGGTATAGTTTATTAGATAAGATTAACCTTGGAAGACAAAAACAAATCCAAATCGGAAAGCATAAATTAATGGCTATAAAGCACCTTTCCGAGGAAATGAATGGGAATCAGTTATTTGAAAAATGTTAGCAGGTGATAACAATATGTGCAGACAACATGTTAAGCACTTCCAGATACAATTTTCTGATTTATATTAATATTCGTGAGCTGTCATCTCTAGCAGAAAATTATCCATCACAGAGTCTTAGATGTCTGTGGGCCTCACCACAGATGGGAATGGCCTTTAGTTTCTAAATAGTCTTCTCCCGAGATACATAATGTGAGCTACACATGCAAGCAACAAATGGGCTTTTACATTCTACTAGCTATGTTGCGAAAGAATAAATAGATACAGGAAATGAATTTTAATATATAGTATGATAGAAAGATGAGAATGTTAAAAAAAGTTTATTTCACTAAAAGACACACTGCCATTTAATCTCTCTAAAAATAGTCTCCTTCGCGTCAAACACATGCATCCCATCATTCTTGCCACTTTCTGAAGAAGTTGTGGAAGCCTTGTTTTTTGTGTCTCACTCTAAATTTAGGCTGGCTTTGAACTCAGTATGTAGGCCAGGCTGGCCTTGAAGTCCTCCTGCCTCAGCATCTCGCATGCTAGGTTTAGAGGTGTGGACCATCACACGCAGGTGGGAGCCCTGTTTTATGTGTGTCATTATGTTGCACTTTGTGGTTGTCTTCGTGGCTTGAATCGAAACAAAACATTTATGTTTCAGAGTCATTTTGACTTTAAACAAGAGTCAGAAGTTACAGGATACCAGATTCAGTGGATAAGGGCATAATGTAATTTTTTTAAAAAATATCATGGTGTTTTTAATAGCCTACTTTTCCATTGGTGCTCAGCAATAACATTCACTGAGTTTTTGATTACACCTTGTAAAGACATAAAAGAAAACTTCTATTGACTGCTTTAGAAAATGGCAACAATAGGATAAGTGTGCTTGAAGGCAGGGGGAGTATTTTGAGGGTGATTAATGACAATGGGCCTTTCATAATTATTTTGAAAAATTGAAATATTCACCATCTGTTTCAATTACACTGCTTATATTTTACTCAGTATATAAGAAATATTAACATCTGTTCATGTAATCAGTGTGAAAAACTATGAAGAACACAGTTATTTTTTTTGTTTGTTTGAGACAGGGTCAGTTCAGGCTGTCTTTGAGCTCGCTGTACAGCCCAGGCAAGCCTGGAACTCACAGCAATCTTCCTGCCTCTGCCTCCCAAGTGCTGGGATTATAGACATGAATCACCACGTCCAGCACTGTGGTATGTGGTACTGATTGCTGGTAGGCCTCCACACCCGACATTGTTGTATGTGGTTACTAGGGATCAAACTTGGGCCCTTGTGTTTGCAAGGCAGGTGCAGGAACCACTGAGCTAAATCCCTGGCCCAAGAACGCACTTTTTTTTTTATGGTACTGGAAATTGAACCCAGAGCCTTGGCATCAGACCACTGTATATCCTAGCTTTTTTATATTTTAATTTTTATTTTGAGACAGGATCTCTGTAGGTTGCCTAGATTTGAACTTGCCATCCTCCTGCCATCGGATCAGAGTGCTAGGATCACAGGTGTGCGCCACCATATTTTAGTTTCCCAAGCTCTTTCGGTTTTTCTTCTTTTGGTCTTCAATTTCAGCTCTTATCTCTTAGCTTTGGGTTAAGAGATAACCCAAGGTTACAGATGTAGGCCACTGAGCCTGGTCAGGCCTGGCCTGGTTCTATTTTATTTCTTTTTCTTTTCTTTTCTCTTTTACTTCCTTTCCCTTGTCACTATTTTTATTTTATTTTTGTGCACTAACTTTTCTAGATTTTGTGTGTGTTTCTTATTTGTGCAGTGCTGAGCATTAAACCAGGGCCTTGTCCATGCTAAGCAAGTGCTTTATCACTTAGTCTTTTCCTCTAGCCACTAGTATATATTTTACACTTTACATTTATCTTGCTTTAGTCAGTTAATTTTAAATAATTAAAATGAGACATAAAGTTGTATGGAATGGAAAAGTATTTTGGACTGTTGCCATTAAAGAGTAAAATTGAAGTTGATTAAATAAAAATAATAGTTAACTCTTCAGCTGTGGCCACCACATTTCAGGTGCTCAGTGGTATCATGTTTGTGTTAAACTGAGATTATTTCCATTGTTGAATACTCTGTTGAGTGTAAGCACTAGTTTAGGTCACAGAATATTATACAGATTGTGACATATATGTATATGTCACAATATGTGTATGTGACATATATATGTATGTATATTATATATATCTGGTACCAGGAATTGAACTCAGGACTTTGTGCTTGCCAGGCAGGTGTGGAGCCACTGAGGTAAATCATTGGTCCTTATATTTTTTTTATTAAGTCTTAAATAGTTTTGGAATAAAAAGATCTCATGATGTTGAATTTGTGAGTATTAAGTTTTATGACTGTTTAACTCTGCACATTTATAGTTTTTTATTTTTTATTTTTTAAAAATTGAAGCAGGATCTCTCTAGTAGTTTAGGCTGGCCTTGAATTTATGCAGTCCTCCTGCCTCAGCCGCCTCAGTGCTGAGGTTACAGGTGTGCGTCACCATCCTTAGCTTGTTTTTTTTTTTTTTTAACCTTTTTAGTTTCATAATTAGTTACTTGAGAGCTAGAACTCTCCTCAGTGCTTAATATTTGATTCACTTTATTAAGTGACCCCAGATTAATACCCAGCAATGATTGGCTTTGAAGGTAAGGAATTTCTATATGAATTCTAAAATGAATACTCCTTCGCTTTTTTTTTTAACCACTAAGGTCACTTTCAGACTTGACACTTGAGATCCTCATTTCTGTATTATGGTCATAAAAGGACATTTTAGCACAAATTATAATGAGAGAAAAGTTGGGAGAACAGAAATAATAGCAGGGGTTTAAGATTCATTTCAGTCCAGGCAAGTAAGCTAACGCCAAGGAGAGTTTTCTTCTCTGAAGGTGAAACACCACTGCTGTCACCACCTCCTTACGAAGGGAAATACGGTGGGGACGCGAAGGATGAGGGGAAGGACCAGGCCATAGGCACGAGCAGATTCATGCTGTTTCAGTCTTCCTTACGGGGCTTCCAGCTCTCTGAGAACTTCCTGTAGCCACTCAGACACAGTAGAGACCGTCCCCCCTGCAGATGGGAAAGGAGGAAAGGGGGGAGCCTTTAAGGTTTAGAAAGCAGCCCTATTTTAGACAAGGATGATTTAGGTCTGCTGCCGAGGATCTGTGAAATAATTTTTGACCAGATTTCCCTGGTTTGGTGCCACTATCAGATGCGTGACTCACCCGGCTGTAGACATGTGACCGGGTCCTGGGAATTTCAGACCTTTGGGAGACACAAAAGGAAGAAGAGTCATCTTTGGGAAGTCTCTCTCACTCGTAGCTGCTGTCGTCTGAAGGAGCTTTCTAAACTGGATGGGCGGTATTGCCGTCGTACCCACAGCTGTGTTCAGAGCTCAGAGAGGGCCCCGGTTCCGGGCTGGGCCTCCTCCTGCCTCGCGCCTCGCCCAGGCGCATTTTCCATTCTGAGTCTAGTTTTTCAGTGTGTACCTAGGCACCAGGTGGTGGACGCATCTTACTTCCTGCAGTTTGACTGAATCTTGAACAACCTTGAAGATCTTTATCTTCCCACCACAGCTTCAGTGCTGTATGTGTTCAGCAGTCAACATTTAAAGAAAAACAACTTTAAATTTCCTTTAGAACTAGGTGGCAGGATTCTGATCCCAATGGGGCTTCCTCAGCGTCTCCTTTATGTTTCTTCTTTTACTTCAGCTATCATTTGCAGAAACTTGAATTACAGTAAGTACCTTACACATGGTGAAAATTACAGTAAGTACCTTACACACAGTATCATTTTACACTCAAAAGAACCCAGGGAAGTATTGTAGCTCTGTTTGTCCCTGTTTTATAGGCAATAGCAAGGAGACTGTGTAGTAATGTAACATTAGCAAAGTTGTGCCGCTGGGTCAGTGGCAGGGTGGAGGTTTGACTCCATGCTCACGTCAGGACGTGGCGGAGCTGGTGGAGCTCAGAGCAGGCTTCTTGGACCCCAGGCCTCCCTCACTGCGGCAACACTGCTGCTCGTTATCACAGGCCCACTGTCTTCTGGGTACTCGGGTTGAGTCACCTTACTCGGCCCTCAGTGACCAGGGATCATGCGTGCTGATGGTGTTTGTCTCCTCCTGTGCAGGTGGCTGTGTTACTGCAACGTGCCCCAGTTCTGCGACAGTCTACCTCGGTATGAAACCACGCAGGTGTTTGGGAGGACGCTGCTTCGCTCAGTGTTCACAGTGATGAGGCGACAGCTCCTGGAACAAGCGAGACAGGAAAAAGACAAACTGCCTCTTGAGAAGCGAACTCTAATCCTCACCCATTTCCCAAAGTAAGGAAGAGCTTCTGCTGGTCTGTGTTTGATCTCAGAGGTTGACATTTTGTGTTTCTTCTCTCTCTCTCTATTTTCTAATTAAATTGAGTTCACTGGTGCATTTTATTTTCACATTCATCATCAATGCTTTTGGTTGTTTTAAGACAAAGTCTCGCTGAGTAGTTAGGCTGGCCTTGAACTCACTGTGTTGCTCAGGCAGACCTGGAACTGGTCTTCCTGCCTCAGCCTCCCAGATGCTAGGATTACAGGTGTGCACCACTGTGCTGGGGCCCAGGATTTGAGGTTTCAAAATACATGGTAAATGCGTGCCAAAGCCTGTAGACAACGGAATCAGGGGTGATAGAAGAAGCATCCCAGCGAGTGGGGAGGAGCCCCCGCGGATCCCTGGGTGAATCTTCTTGGATGTTTTCCAGTTTCGTTGATCAGCTTGACTTCCTGTCACTGCAGTCCCTGCTTCCTGGCCCCCACCCATTGTCTTTGAGTCCTGTGCTTTCTCTGTCCAGCTGCTGGGAAGCTGCAGAGGGTGAGCACCCCAGCAACGCAGTTTCTGGCCACTCAGGGATGGTGCAAAGAACTCAATTGTTCTTTTAGGTTCGTTCGTTTGTTGTTTGTTTCTTTCTTTTTTGTTTTTTAGTTTTTTGACACAAGCTCTCACTGTGTAGTTCCGGCTGGCCCAGAACTCACTATGTAGCCCAGGTTGGTCCCAAACTCACAGCAATCCTCTGACCTCTGCCTCCTGAGTACAGGGATTCCAGGTGTGAGCCACCACACCCAGCTCAACTGGCTTTTAAAAAAAGAAATTAATCCATTCTGAGACTCTGGCTCCCGCTGAAAGCATTGGTAAACCCACCTGTCTCGGCCTCCTGTGCCCGTCAGTCTTCAGAGAATAGACTGCAAGACAGGGCCAGCCTGCAGCAGAAATATGCTCAGTGCGGCCTTCCTGCCTCTGTGCTCAGTGTTTCGGACGGCGGATCCGTCTACCTGCCAGAACATGGCATCATCTTTTCCATTCCTGCCTCATGCTGAACTCAGACCTTGTACCTGCCAGGCTGGGGTTTTACAAGTGAGCCACACTCCCAGCCTCAGTATTTTCAAATGAATGAAATAGATCGAAGCAATACAAAAGTCACACACCAAATTTTAACCTCGGAAATGTGGCTTCTGGACCAAATTCCAAATTAGGCTAAGAGGTTGGCTGTGGTGAAAAGAGCTTGGGGTGTGGTTTATGACTTGCTGTGGAGAATGACAGGATCTGAGCGAGACAGTGGACTTTGTGGTTGTCATTCCCCCAAATTGGCCCTCACTGGGAGAGGGAGAAGGTACAGTGTAAAATGGCTCCCTAATAAGAGGGGGCCTTCCATCCTCAACCTGACACTGTTGATTCAGTGAAGAGAATGCGAGAGGAAGCACTGTATTCTTTGATCAAAGATGGTCAAAATTGTTTGATTTGGGAAACTAGATTTTTTATTACTCCTGTAATAAAAATAGATTTTTTTTTATTACTCCTGTAACTGGATTACCAATTTGTATCTCATGAAAGGTGGTTTTAATTGTTAAAAATATGGCAGATCCAAACAATAGCAGCAAAATAATAAAAATAGTTTTCTGGTAGATATCGACTGAAGATTCGTTGGCAGTTTAATTCAAGTTCTAAGTGGAGACAGAGGATATTATGGCTAATTCTCAGGGGTTTAGCTGATATTCGGTGCTGTACGTGTATCTTAGCATCCTGATTGCATAAGGTGTCATAAGAAAAGCAGCGTCTGTGAGAGGGGCCTGGTGTGAACGTCTGCCTACCCCAGGGAGGAAGATGTAAAGGCACTGCAGTGTGAGTGTTACCCTGAGATAGATCATGATCTCTGGGCATGCTTAGGTACTTCAGTGGCTGCGTTTTAATGGGTCTCAGCTCTTTTTCATTAGATTTTAAGCAAGTTTCATAACTTTTTTAGTATATTTGCCACATAAGTGGTATTTTGGATTTTCAGTTGATAGATGGTTGTCATTCTATCACTAGGCCAAGGGACACACATTGGACCTTCCCCCAGCATACGTACTTGTTCTGAGGCTAAAGAAACTTTAATTACTTTGCACAGTACCAAGGCTTTTTTTTCATAGCAAATTCATTTTGCTTCTTGCAGATATTTGCTAATTATAGTGTTTTGTTCTTTCAGCCCGTATTTCTGGGATGCTTGTACTGTTAAGCTAAAAAATCAAAGCTGCTTTCTTTTCTTCTCTGTTACTAATAGCAGGGTGAAACTACCACCCACTTCTCCTTTTAAGTCCCCTTTCATGGAATATGACAACGTTCGAGGCTGCCGGGGATTTATACCTGCAGTGTTGGCAGCAGACCCATCCATGTTGGGGTCGGAGGTGCTGCTTGAGTCTCTGGCCCTCGAAATCAGAGTGAGGAAATCAGTTTCTGTGATTCTCAGATACATTTTTTTTTTTTGGCTTACTTTGCGCCTTTCCTCGTCTACTGATTATTTACATTATTTTGAAGTTGAGGGTCTGTATTTCATTCAAAATGTGGTAAATGCACATGTTGAAGAAAATTTGGTTTAGAGCATAGAGAAGGAAAAAGACCACCCACAGCCTCCACGCTCTGAACGACTTATAGTGCTTTTGTTGTTTTTGAGTCAAAGTCCCACTATGTACTTCAGGCTGGCCTTGAACTCACTGTGTAACTGCAGTTTGCCTCCAATTCATGGCAATCCTTCTGCCTCAGCCTCCTAAGTGCTGGGATTACAGGCTCTTGCCACCATGTCCTCTGCTTTTAGTGCTTTTAGATATTTCTATTTAGTCTTCTTATAATAGAGAAAAAAGTCAGTTTAAATAAGGTGTGATACCTGTGTTTCTAAGAAGATCTCCAAGTGGTTTCTGTGGGCATGAACTTCATTTGTTTTTGTTTTTGTTTTGAGACAGGGTCTTGCTTTGTATTTCAGGCTGGCCCTGAGCTCAGCCTCAAACTCACATCACAGCAACACTACTGCCTCTGCCTCCTGAGTGCTGGGATGACAGGCATGAGCCACTACGCCCAGCATTGGGGTATGTGGTACTGATTGCTGCTGGGTGTGAGTCTCCACACCCACTATGGTATGTGGTTACCGAGGATCGAACCCAGGTCCTTGCACTTGCAAGACAGGTGCCGGAACCACTGAGCTAAATCCCAGGCCCCCAAACTTCATTTTTTTTGCAACATGATGGGATGTTAACCTAATAACCACTGGTGCTGCCCTACCTCTGTCAGTTAGCAGTTGTGGGAATTTGTACCTGTCATTTAACTTCTCTGTGTGTTGATTTTTTTTTTTTAATCTGTAAGACCTGTATAATAGTGGACTTTATTTCATAGTTCAAATGAGTTTTTATATATTAGCTGTTTACCACCCTGGCTGTCATAAAGTAAGAGGAAAATAAAGATATGTGATAAGTACAAATAAATTATATAGCCCATAGGGTTGATGTGAAAATTCAGTTGCATGTTTGTAGACTAGTTCAGGTACAAAACAAGTACTGAATTAGTGTTGGCGATGGTGATAATGGTGACAAAGGCAGCTGCACGGAGAGCTGACATCTTGTTGATCTCACCAAGGAAGACTAAGGCATTTTCGACGATGTAGGGCCATGTGTGTCCTATGTTGTGTTAAGTTGTGCAGGGTCAAGGAGGATCAACTTGTAGGAATGTGTTTCCATACTTGAACATACCACAGCTACTCACTTGAGTCATAATTCTGCAGCGTATTTCTTTTTTTTTGAGACAGGATCTCACTTTGTAGTTCAGGCTGGCCCTTAGCTCAGCCTCAAACTCACATCATAGCAATCCTCCTGCGTCTGCCTCTCAAGTGCTAGGATTACAGGAGTGAGCCACCAAACCGGGCACTGTGGTATGTGGTACTGATTGCTGCTGGGGTGACTCTCCACGCCCAGTATTGTTGTGTGGTTACTGGGGATTGAACCCGGCCCTTGTGCTTTCAAGACAGGTGCCGGAACCACTGAGCTAAATCCCCAGTCCTCTGCAGTGTATTTCTGAGTAGAAGGCGAGACCTTCATGTTAAGGATATTGATGTAGATGATTAGGCCTTGGGTATTCTAATAATGTATTAAGTTTTCTTTTGTTTATTGTTTGCATCTTATTATTGCCTTTACTCTTGTGTCTAGGTTTCTATCCATGTTAGAAGAAGAAGTTTATAGTCAAAACTCTCCTATCTGGGATCAGGATTTTCTCTCAGTCTCTTCCAGAACCAGCCAGCTAGGAATCCAAACAGGTAAGGTTTTTTTTTTTTTTTAATGTAAATTAGAAAACAACTAATGAGGCCAACCTAAAATGTTAGTTGTAGCTCACTCTGCATTCATATGTGTTTTCCATCTAGAAGTTAAAGATTGATTGGAGCCTGCCAAACAGCAAGCACAAAATCTGGGCATGAATGTCCTTATTAATATGAGAGAGTAGGCGCAAGTCATAGTCTTAGAACTGCATGTCTATTGATGAGTGTAGGTGTGAAGCAAATAGTTAAGAGTTGTATGAACTTGTCTTGCAATGTAAAATGCCAGCTCTGTGGGCAAATACTGTGTCTTTCTAGTCACAGTCAGGGGCTAGATAGGTCCAGGAATCAAGACTCAGTCTTGAATCTTCTGCATCTATTTCACCTGTCTGGTGCATTGACTCACCGCCAATGACAGGGTTGCGTAGTGAGTGGAAGAGGCTGGTCCTGGGTCTCAGAATGTGAAATGCTGCTGTGTGGAGTCTGGGAAGCCCTGTCATTGCCCTGGGCCACCTAGCAGTATCAGATGAGATTTTATGAGGAAGAGGGAGACATATGCCTTTTGGAGTCACAGTGATCCCAGAAAGAGAATCTGAATCCTTGTCTTGAATATTAGAAGACTCAGTGGGGATATTTAGTTACAAATGCCAAAGCAGCAGTTTATGTCTGCCTGTGGGGAAGGACAGAATACTGAGGTTTTTTTTACTTTGTATATTTGTATTAGCCTGTGTTGGTAGTACCAAATGTTAGTTTATGTTCCCTGTGTGGAGTTAGTACATAACACATCTCAGTTTCTGTTTTGATCACCTTTGCCTCCTCTCTCATCTCTCTTCCTCTGTCTCGTTCCCTCTGCCATCTCAGGAAGATCTATCTCCCTATTTCCGTTACATTTTATTTGGCTCCTTATGCATAATTGAGGTTTCTTATATAAGAGAAAACACACAGTGTTAAGCCTGTATGTCTGATTTATTTTACTTAACATTATGGTCTCAAGGTGCATCCGTTTCCCACAGCTTCTTTATACATCTGTCTGTTGATGGAAATATAGGTTATTTTCATGATGTAGCTTTTGTGAGTTGGGCTGTTATAAACATAGGTATGCATGTATCACTGTAATACTATGCGATTATCATTGTCGTGGGGGCAGGATGTCATGTAAGCTGTATGGAGTTCACATCTCATGACTACAGCTTGCTCCGGGGCCTGAATATGGAGCTACAGGATGTAATGTTGGCCCTTCTGAGTTTGGGTCTTGCTTTGTTCCCCCTGATTTCTGTCCCACTATTTCTTCTTTTGCAGTGGGAATGTTTATCCTATGCCCTTGGATGTGAGCAGTGTTTAACCTCTTTTTTGATTTTTTTCAAGGGGTTACAGTTAATAAAAGTTCTCTGAAGTCTCAGGGGAAACTGTGAACTTGGATTCTTTAGCAGTGCTCACAATTGTTAGGACTTTAGCAACTCACAGAGATGGACTAACTGCATTTTCGCGTAAAGGGAGTCTTTGAGGGTACGGGGTGGATGGAGTATTACATATTATATTTAGATGTCCTTCAAGAGCCTCATGTGCTCATGGGCAGGGCTTTCAGAAGGTGATTGGGATTATTACTTTTTTTTTTTTTAAATTATCTTTATTGGTACATTAAATATACACATCATGATTGCACTCCATAATGGGGATTTGTACCAGTATAAGACACAACTTAATTCTCATTTTTTCCCATAGCCCCACCCACCCTACCACCCCCCCATATATATAAAATTTGTTTCCTTACTTTTTTGTTACAATTATTACTTTTTAATCCAAGGATGATGGTGCATTCCTGTAATCCTAGCACTTGAGAAGCTGAGACAGGAGGATTTCTATGCTTTTGAGGTCACCCTAGGCTACATAGTGAGGTCAAGGCTAGCGTGAACCAGTATCGAGACCCTGTCTCAAACAAAACAACAACAAATTTATACCATGTTTAGATGTAAGTAGAATTAAATCATTATAAAATAACATTCTTAGGGGGACTGAATATTTTGTTTGGACAAAATTTTTTTTTTTTTTTTTTGGTACTGGGGTTCAAATTTGGGACTTTTTGCTTGGAGGGGGGCTCTGGAACTGTTGAGCTAAATCTCCAGCTCTTGTTTGAATGCTTGTCACAAAACACATCAAAAGCATCTCTTGTGACCC
This sequence comes from Petromus typicus, assembly GCA_004026965.1. NCBI lineage: Eukaryota > Metazoa > Chordata > Mammalia > Rodentia > Petromuridae > Petromus > Petromus typicus. The sequence continues at coordinate 54,161 of PVIR01006258.1, read as the reverse complement.
TTTATGTTTCATCTTAGGCAATAATTTTATGCTTCTGTGGTCCAAACCTATAATGCTCCGGGGTCTGTCCACACAGGGTACTGGCCTCCAGGTGGCCGGGGCAGTCAGTGTCTCCTGGACGTACTCCTTGGTCTCTGCACGGATCCTCTGCATTGCTCTGTGTTCTGTGTTAGTCCTCATGTAGGCTAACTGGCGCCTCTGCTGCAAACACTTTCCTGATTTCTGTGTCCACTGACAAGGATGTTTCTCCTTCTCCCATACTTTTGCAGAACCTTAAACACAGCCATCCCGAGAGAGCATGCTTTTTTGGCCTGTGGTATACCTAGACTTCTGGGGCTATTAAAGACTCGCCAGGCAGTGGTGAAATGCAGGGACATTTGAGAACTGCTTGTCTAGTGATGCTTGCCTCTGTTATCATAGTCCCATTTTTTTCTGTGCTATGAAAGAAACTTGGTGGTCAGGCCCATTTTGCTACAATGATGATGATGATGATGGATAGATAGATACTTTCATTAAGTGCTCGCTTGATCACAAACCCTGGGAAACTAATTATTCCTATCATGTGGTTAAAGACATAGGAACTTGGAAGGGACCCTCAAGTTGCTCCAGGTCAGCTGTGGTAAGGGATGGAAGTGGGTTTTCCATGTAGGCCTATTGAATTCCTAAATTGTACACTATTTATACTGTTTTAGGAGCTAGACTTCTGCTTTTTTTTTTTTGTACCAGTGATCAAACTTGGAACTTTATATTTGCAGGGTAGGTGCTGGAAGCACTGAACTAAACCCCTGGCCCAGGAACTAGACTTCTACTATACTGCATAGTGTTGAACTGTCTTAAGAGTACAGCAGAAGCTTTATGGAGGAAATGACTGCAGAATGTACTTTGCTCCTTGAGGCAGGGGGACACCAACGCTGTTCAGCTGGGTCAACTTAGTCCTCAGTGGAGTGTCTCTGGAGAGAATTTCTGTCTGTGTGAAAAGTACCTTTGACCCTTGCCTGCTCAGAAGCCTCCTAATCGGCTCAAGGTCTAGCTGCAATCTGTTCCCGTGGTGTAGGATAGAGAAGGCAGAGGTTGTCTTTGGCTGTGTTTAATTCTGTGGCTAAAGTTATCCCCGCTGAGGTTGGATCGTACATTTTAGTATTACCTGAAGCTGTCAGAAGCAGGCTTTCGTCTCTTGATCTGCCATAATTGCAGTGTGTTCTCTCTGGGAGAGAGGAGTGTAATCACCTACTTAATTGCCATGTCTGCACATGGATGCGACTGTAATAAGTGACATTCATAATGATGGCCCTAAAGTTTTGCAAGGTACTCAGATGTCTTTGTAATCACCAGAGCTTCCTCTTTGTTCAGAATCATTCCAACATACTTTGAAATTCAGAAAGTCTGAATACTGGAAGAAAAAACCTACAATCTCGTCCTTTAGTATATTCTGACTATTTCCATTTTTGAGATTGGAGTCTCGCTGTGTTCTCCTGGTTGGCCATAAACTCCTGGGCTCAAGTGATCGTTCCGCTTCACCTGATTGAGTAGCTAGAACTATAGGAAGGCGCCGCTATGCCTGATTTTATTCTGATTCTTTATACACCAATTGCTGTTCAGTTATAGGTGCTGTGTATTGGTAGCTCCCTGTTGCTTAGTGCACTGATTCCCTTACTGTCTCGGCTACTGGAAATGTTCTCTGCAGACTGAACTGTGCCATATTGAGCTTCTCCTGGGGTGTCTGCACTGCCATGCTGTGTTCTGCCTGTGATCAATGTTACTGAGAGTCTTGATGACATTTACTGTATTTACTTTTTGGTCACTCTACTGCTCCTTCTCTGTCTGTCTGTCTCTTTATTTTTTGGTGAGATTATGGCTCCAACCCAAGGCCTCATGTAAGCTAGGCAAGCTCCCTACCACTGGCGGCTCTTTTTATTTATTTAATTGTATTTATACTTTTAATTAATTTATTTTTTAATCAATGGCAAAGTTTGTTTGAAAAAGTAGAAATGAAGAGTGAGGGAGAAACTGGCTCTGCAGAGTGAGCTCTGGCCCAGTAAAAGGAAAAGGCAGGCTGACAGTACACACATTAGGCCTCAGGGGAGGATCCCATGAAAACGACAGTAGCCCCTTTTGTTTTGAGACTGGGTCTTGCTCCATTTATCAGGCTGGCCTTAACCTCACTGCCTTCCTGCCTCAGCCTCCTGAGTGGTTGGAATTACAACGAGCATGCGTGGTTCATTTTCTCAGTCTTTCTGTATCTCTGTGGATTACCCCATTTCCAACTGACATTATTTTTCATGTACTCAAGAAGAATGCAGTGTGAACTTGTCTCGCCCTTGCTGGTCCTGGGTTGATGACTTGGTTGAGGCGGTGTCCCTAGGGTCCTTCCGCTGTCGTGTCACTACCTTTCCTTGTCTGATCACCACTAATGCTTTTGCAGCTCGTGTTGTGGGGGTTACATCAGACTGTGCGAATAGCCTGTGCTCATCAAAATCACACTCACAAGCTTTAGGCTTCACACAGGATCTGTCCTCAATCTGTTATTATCTGATTGCTGCCAAATGGTGGATCCTTTTCTCTAACTTTCCTTATTTGTTGACATGTGTATAAAAACATTCAGCTTTTCGTTTTTTTTTTTTTTTTGAGACAGGGTCTCGCTTTGTGGTTCAGGCTGGCCCTGAGCTCAGCCTCAAACTCACATCACAACAATCCTCCTGCCTCTGCCTCCCGAGTGCTGGGATTACAGGCGTGAGCCACCACGCCTGGCACTGTGGTATGTGGTACTGATTGCTGCTGGGCGTGAGTCTCCACACCCAGTATTGTATGTGGTTACCGGGGATCAAACCCGGGTCCTTGCGCTTGTAAGACAGGCGCCGGAACCACTGAGCTAAATCCCCGGCCCAGCTTCTCATTATTTATTTATTCATGGCTTGTATTTCAGATATCTGTTCTATTCAGTGAGTTACAATCTATTATTAGCCCCTTTTGCGGGGTAATACTGAACCCAAACCTCCCACATGAGCTACATTTGATGAGCTGCCCATTGTTCCTCCCACCCTCTTTTACTTCTCTTTTGAAGCCGGTCTTACTGCGTTGCCCAGGCTGGGCTCAGAATGTGGGGCTGAGAGGTGTGCACCACCACGCCTGGCTCATTACTGTCTTTATTATCTTGAGGCCTGTGGTTTTTATTTTCAAGATTTCTGGTAGTGTTTGGCAGTAGGATATTTACCTACAAATGTAGCCTAGAAGGGAGGGAGTCATCTAATTCCTGCTTTTCTTTTTCCTGGGGCAGTTATCAGTCCACCTCCTGTGGCTGGGACAGTTTCATACAATTCAAATTCATCTTCCCTTGAGCAGCTGAATGGAGGCAGTGCCAGTCCGGCCTGCAAAGCCTCTTCTGGGCTCGAGGCAAACCCAGGTAAGTGCTTCCCGGGGCCAGAGAGGGCTGTGCCTTGCCTTAGGAGCGCCGTTCTCTGTGAGAGGCTGGAAGCACTACCTCTGACTCTGAGCTCAGCCATGTGTTGCTTGGATCCACTACATGTTGTACACCTCCAGGGTTCCGACAGCCGGAGACCACTTTGTGTCGGGCTGTGGGCTGTATGGGTTGGATGTGAACAGCAGCCTGAAAAGCTGCAAGGGACCCGTTACCACAGCTCATTCATTTGGTTCTCGTTCACTGTCAGGTGGTGGACAAATTGCAGCCAGCTCCACCTGGTCGTGGATCGACCCACTGCCTGCAGCCTCTGTTCTGAGTGTGGGCTGGTACTGAAGCGTGTTTTTCATCATGCTCTCTGGACTGTTGGGCTGTGCAGTACTTGTCCTTCTTGTGCTGAGGACAGAAATATCAGAGTGTGAGCAGAACTATGCACTGTCTTGACGATGAAACTCAGAGCTGTTAAAAACCGCTGCTGTCGTGTTCTGCCAGCCAGAAAGGGTCACATGGCTGAGCTCAGAGTCAGTGGGATCTAGAAGGGGGGAAATGTAGTCAATCCCCTTCATAGGAGAAACTGCAAAGTCACATGGCAAAGAGTGTGGATACAGGAGGGTGACGGATTTCACCTTCTGTCTGTTACGTAGATAAAAGCACTTTTTAAATCCTTGAGGCACTTTACAGTTAAGGAACATTGTGAAGGTTGAGTTTCTGTCCTCACACTTTACCAGATAAATCTTGGCTATGGTTAAATTTTGAAATAAAAGAGGTATGACGAGAAAGGGAGAAAAGAGGAGCTTATACAAAGTACCGAGTATTTAGCACATACTAGGATCCCTTATCCCACTTCTAAGGTGGGCACTGCTAATAAATGAAAAGTCTCTTAGGCATTGAGCTTGCATACAGTTTGAGGTGCATTCTCTCCCCCCCTCTCCCCATAGGACCTTGCACTTGTGAGGTAGGTGTGGTGTCACTGAGCTACATCCCCAACCCCTGAGATACTTTCTTAAAACACTATTAGTCTTTTGGGCTTGGGGAATGAGAGATGTATACCTCAGCTATGAAATAAATAACTTGGCAACATTACTCTTACTGAATCATGGAATTTGAAGCCTTGTTGGCCAAATGTTTGAAAATGCTCTTACTTCTCAAAATAGCAACATTTTATAGACTCAAACTGAGCCAAAGCCATTTAGTAATTAATACATAATAGTATGGAAGCATCTTTTACATACAAGGTATGTTATATTATCATTCATTCATTCATTCATTCATTCAGAGACAGGGTTTTGCTTTGTAGTCCAGGCTGGCCCTGAACTTGCTATGTAGCCTAGCATGGTCTCAAACTTAAAATCTTCTTGCCTCAGCATCCTGAGTGTTGGGATTACAAGTGTGCGAGGCTTACTCTGCTCATGTTTTAAACTTAAAAATTGTAAGAACATTATATGGAAGTGTGTCAGGGAATACACATCTGAGGAGTGAATTATATTTGATGACCTGAAAGTTGAAAAATTTTAAATTATATAAACAAAGCAGACAAAAAATACTGAGGAAAAAATATTAATATTAATTAGGACCCGGAACCTAAAACCATGATCAGCGAGCTTGAGCTGGTAGATTTACAGAGATATTCCTCTTCAAAAGTGGAAAGTATATATTCTTTTTATGAAGACACTGAATATTTTGTAAAGAATTGGCCTTATTTTAAGCCACAAGGCAGGTTTCCAAAATTGTTGACCTGTAGGTGTCACATGGACCGAACTGTCCGACTACACAGGGCTAACCGGTAACACCTGGACGCCCTCCACAGTTGCAATTGAAGATGCATGTGCGTTACTAGCTCACATAGCAAGGCTGTTACCACAGAACTAGGACGTATTCAAGATGGATCTGGCTGGCAGTTACTATGAGCTTGTTTCTCTCTCCTGCCCTCTACTGCCTCCTTTTGCCCTGGTAAAGAGAGAGTCGTCCTTCACACTAGTGCCATCATTAGAAAATCAGTTGGAGTACTTGGCATGTCCTTTCTGTTTTCTGTTTAAAATCACTCATTGTTTGTCTTTTGTTTTGATCACCATAGGAGAAAAGAGGAAAATGAATGATGGTCATGTTCTGGAAGAGGCCAAGAGACCCCGAGTTACAGGTGATATTCCTATGGAATTGATCAATGAGGTCATGTCGACCATCACGGACCCTGCTGCGATGCTCGGACCAGAGGTCAGAAGTGTAATCTGGGTGTCTGATGGTTAGACTTGTCTGTCTCCCCTCTGCTCTCAGAAATGGGGGAGGGAGTGCTGAGTGTCAGCGGACCACCCTGGCTTACAGTGAACCTGGTGGTCAGGGTCAGGAGGATGCTGGGGAGTCCAGAGAGATTCTCCTCGATGAGTCCCATCAGAGGGCCACCATCTGACAGTCTCACACAATTAAAAAACCTTTATCTGGAAGAATTTCAAACTCTCCTGAATGTTGCAACATTAGTTTTTTGGCTGTCGAGTGGGGCATTTCAACGTGTGAGCGGGATTGGGTATGATGGTGCTGGCTGATGTTAACATTGTGTCCAAGAGAATTGTTGAGCTTTCAGGAGTTTTTTGAGCTGGTGATGAAAAGCTCGGGAGCTTGATGTTGAGCAAAGTGGCCCCTGGTCACCCGGATGGTGAAATAAACAAATGCCGCTTTCCTTTTCTCGGGCCCGTGAAGAGCTATTAGATGAGTGGGCAGCTGCACACCAGTGGGTCGGTTTTGTAAGGTGGGATCATGCTTGAGTGTGGGTTGGCAGATAACCCTTAGGAAGTTTGTAGTGCCTAGACTGTAAATATGACTGCCATTCTTGGATCTGTAGATACCATTTGGTATCTGTCACCCCAAGGATCTGTTAGAGCTCAGCTGGATAAGATTTTTTAAAGCAAGGGGATGGCAGACTGAGGGCCCACAGACCAAATCTGACCCCCTTTCTCAACAGCTTTCAAAAACAATTTTGACAGGACCACTACTGCATCTGTTCTTTCACGTATGTTGACCTCTGCTTTTGCACTGCAGTAGCAGTTGAGTAGTTTAAGTTAAAGATCTTGTGGCCCAGAGCACCTAAAATTTCTTCTGAGAGTGTGTTAATGCCTGATCTCTCACACACATGTGCTTTGATTTCTCAGTCCTCATCTACCTTCTCTGTCTTGTCTTCATAACTCACGTGTGTGCTTATATGCATGCACATGTGGTCCACAGGTACCTTGGAAAGTATATCTCATTAGAACAAAAGAGAGAGAAACTTGATTTGTCCCATCCCACTCTCTTAAAAGAATAGCTCTGCATAATTATTCCTGTTTCTTGCTTCCCAGACCAATTTTCTCTCAGCACATTCGGCCAGGGATGAGGCGGCGAGGCTGGAGGAGCGCCGGGGTGTGATTGAGTTTCATGTGGTCGGCAATTCCTTAAACCAGAAACCGAACAAGAAGATCCTGATGTGGCTGGTTGGCCTTCAGAACGTGTTCTCTCATCAGCTGCCCCGGATGCCCAAAGAGTACATCACACGGCTCGTCTTCGACCCGTGAGCTGAGCTTGGCTCTTTCTTCTCCTATAGGCCAAAATCCTGTTGCTTCCTGTCTTGTTGTGGATACAAAACTATCAGGAAGACCTTTTCCTTTTCTTTTTTATTTCTTTTTGTGGAACCAGGGATCAAAAGATGTTGCACTTGCATGGCAGGTACCAGCACCACTGAGCTAAATCCCTGGCTTCCAGAAAGACCTTTATCGTGGCAAAAATGCAAAATTTTCAACAGTTTGTTTTTGTTACTAGCAAGGCCTTATATTGTAAACTGCTTGTGATTGTCCTTTGCTTCCTTCATTGTGTGGCAATGAGAGAATGTAAATGTCAAGAAGTTTTTTCATAGTCAAAACATTCTGAGTTTTGGTGTCCTACTTAGGTACTGTTGTTGCCCAGGTCTGTAAAAACTGGGGAAATTATTGGTATATAAGAGCTGTTAACCTTGAGGCCAAGGGTGTAGCTGCCTGCTGGATGTCTGCCTGCCTGGCAAATGGAAAGTCCTGAGTTTGATTCTCAGTACTGCAAAAAAAAAAAAAAAAAGTAACAATATAAAACTCAACTTGTTTAATTAAATGTATACAAACATATAGGGCCATCAGCCTATGTAAGCCGTATTCCACATAGATGGCAATTCAGAGTGGCATGTTTTACAAGAGAAGTCTGATATGAATCCATAATGCAGGGTTTGGCAATTGATACATGTGAATTTGTATTATTTTTCATAATATTTTTGAGTAAGAGCAAACTCTTCAAAAATATGTGGCACATTTGGCCATGACTTTGTGCTCTTCCTATGACCTCCACCGTGGGTTTCTGGGCATTGGGTGCACCAGTTCCAGGTCACCCCGCACATGCCACACTTCCGTTTGTAGACTTAGGACACTTCTTAGGGGACTTGCATTTTGTTCTGATGGGAAGTCGATGAGATTCTGTCCCACTGTAGAGGGTCCCGGGGAAAAGATGATCTAGCAAGACAGTGACTAGATGAGGCTTTCATAAGAAACACCCCCTTATTGGTTAGTTAAGAAGGAATAATCCCAAAGGTATACTTAAACAACAAAGATCGATAACATTCTGACAGAATATCACTCTTTCAGGAAACACAAAACTCTTGCTTTAATTAAAGATGGCCGTGTCATCGGCGGTATCTGTTTCCGTATGTTCCCGTCCCAAGGATTCACAGAGATCGTGTTCTGTGCTGTCACCTCAAATGAGCAAGTCAAGGTAAGGGAACCCTGAGATCTTACAATAAAAGCAGAGCGTGGGTCCTCTCACCGAAGCAGCAGTGTGTGAAGATCTCTGTGCCACGTCAGAGATGTGGAGTTGCGGTCTGTGAGGAGAGTCCGCTTACGTGAGCACATGTGTGTTGGAATGAGGAGGATAAACTGCCGTGTATACCAACAAGGAGGGTTGGGTGCAGGCTTCGCTGGGCACTGGGGCAAAGTGTCCGGGGACGTGGATCTCAAGTGTAGTCTATGAGAGGATGCTGGAAAGTCAGTCTTAGTATTGATAATTTATACAAACAGTTGTGTGCGCGCGCACACACACACACACACACACACACTTGCAACACTGACCACCAGAAAGCATGTGGTTTCTCACGCTTCAGAAGATTCTTATGATCTTAGCCCTAAAGGGGGACAAAGACTAAGAAATTCTGTAATGGAGATTGTGGAAAACTGGGACAAGTTTGTGAAGCATTCATGCAAGCTGTGGAATGTGTTGCTGGCTGCCTGCCCCTCTTCTCTTCTCTCCACTTTCCCCGTCTCCCTCCCTCAGCTTTCTCTCGTTTCTCCTTCCCTCCCATCTTACTTTCCTTTTTTCTTGTTTTTCTTGTTGCTCACTTCTCAAACTCCCTTTGGGGTAAGTCACTGTCTCCCCAGAAACTGACTGTTCTACTGATAGCTCAGCTTTTCTGGCTGACTGGTTAGTCTGCCGTTCGCAGTAAGAACTCTCTTCTAGACTGTGTTGTGCTGTGCTCTGCTGCTCTGAGGGAAAGGGAGCCAGGAAATATATCTTTATTTAGGGAGCCTTGTAGAATATTGTGCAAAATATGTTAAATGGTAGAAAGATAAGCAGATCATTCTTGGGTAGCTGCTAAGAAAGATTATTGTAAGGTCTAAGGCTATTTTGCCCTTAGAAGAATAACCTGCAAATACTAGCTACTATTTTCTAATGCCCTACTAGCTAGATTTTTAGAAAAGCACAGAGGAATCAGGTAAGGTTAATTCTATTTATTTTTAATAAACAGAGTTTCACTATGTAGTACGGGCCTGGACTTGAACTTCCTGTGTAGCCGAGGCTGGCCTCGGACTCTCAGTGGTCCTCTTTTCTCAGCCTAAGTGTTGGGATTAAGGGATGCACTATCATGTCCAGTCAAATTTTAAAATATATTTCATTTGATCTATTATTAAGTGTCACAAAGAATTATTGAGACTGTTTACATTTTTTTTTAAATAGAACTCAGAGCTTTACACTGAACTACCTACATACATTGCCCTATTTATTTCTTATTTTGAATCAGAACTTCACTAAGCTGCTAAGTTATCCAGGTTGGCTTTGAATTTACAGTCCTCCTGCTTCAGCCTCCCAAAATTCTCGGGTAACAGGTGTGTGCTACGGTACCAAGTTACAGTTGACATTTTTTTCTTTGTACTATCTTTAATACCAGCTGTGTATTTTATACTTACAACTCACCTTAACTTGAACCTTTTGCAAAACCCAAAAATGAGTCACAGGAAGGAATTATTCTCTGCTTGAGGGCTGCAATCTGTGCTGTTGGTACTTTGGCTTTGCTCTTGGGCCCCCAGAGCCAGTTGTAGCTGCTGTGATGTATTTATTGTCACAGAGCACAAGGGGGGCTCTTTGTCTTCGACTGTGAGCACTAAGCATCAAAGGGCAAATACAATTCAATAGGCTCACATTCATCATTCTGACTGGGGAAAGGAAGATGCAGACGTACCGGAAGTGGTTCTCTGGCACTTTCTCAAGGCTTTCTGAGAACGCTTCTTTTGGTGGTCCTCTTCCTGTCTTGAACACTCCCCACCAACGAAAGTGAGAAATGTCTTGGTATGTTTTTAACTGTCTTGAGTTTAGGACCTTACAGGTTTAAAAAAAATCCTTAACTTTCATGGGGAGAAGACTTGGAAAATATATTTTAGTTTGTAATTTCAGAAAGATTGCACAGTTTTTATTTGCAGGGATAGCTGTATCCAAGCACCCTGTTTGGAAAGGTCAGTCAAGGCTTGGACACTGGTAGGGATACCGCAGGGAAACTGCAGGTGTTTAGTATGAATTGGAGACTTTGTCTTTTTATTTTCCAGAAAGGCAGTTTGTTTTTTTCCGTTCAGCCATGTAATTTTGGGACAGAAAGTGGCCAAACATCACAAACTAAAGTAAGAAGAACTTGGAAAATATTTTTTTTTTTGCAAAAGAATTGACTCAAAAGTGCAGTTTTAGAAAATGAAGATTAGTCTTTGAAAACTGAATAGAATGGATGAATTAATGCAAGTTATGTATAATCCTTCCATTAATTTCCTGGATACCTCTCTGTCCTGTTTGATTCATTAATGCTGCGTGCACAACTCCTGGCATATGTGCTACACGAGACATGTACATTTTTATCCACTTGAGTCTGAGATACAGATAATTGAGCTTTGCCAACTCACAGCACTAAACAACATGAAACTGCTCCAGCATGGAGTAAGACTGAATGCATCGCAATGGCAGTGGCTTATGTTTGTAAAAATAGCAAATTTATAGAGATCTTACTTAAATGGTTATTAAAACCAGTCATTTTGGAAATTCCAGTTTATCCCTGTGGGTACTTAACAGGGAGTGAGACACCATGGTGAGTCCTTAGGTGACACTGGATGTGATGACCAGACGCTGCTTGGTGTAGAGGTCACGTGGGGAGTTTCCATATACTTGTATGCTGGTTGAAACCAGAGTCTTTTGCACAGAGCTACATCCTCAACTCTTCATTTTTAAATTTTAAGACAAGGTCTTAGTGTCTTATTTTAAGGCAAGGGTTGAACTAGTGATCCTCCTGCCTCGGCCACCCAGGTATGTGCTACCAGACCTGGCTTCTTTTTCACTGGTATAGGTACAGATGTACTTCTCTGTATCAATGATACACAGTGGAAATATAATGAGACACCGAAATGCCAGTTACATATGTAATTTAAAAATTTCTAGTAAATCTTACAAAGAGTAAAAAGAAACAAGGGCAATTAATTTTGTAGTCTTTAACCCAGTATCTCCCAAATACTGCCCTATCAATCTGTCAAGAGTTTTAAATGTTAATAATGAGAATTTGTTTCCATGTTGTGTGTATTTTTACTTCACACATGTTCCCTTGGAATAGTCACATTTTGGCTGTTCAGTAGCCACATGAAACTAGTTGCTTCCATCCCCAGCGGCACAGCTTTTTCTGTAATTGTGTTTATCATCCTTAAAGAGATAAATACTCCATTTGTCTTTCTATTCACATTTTATTAAAATGCAAAAAGTGTTTTGGTATTGTGTTGTTTGGGAAAAGCTAAAATATCCTTGGGTAATATCAGTGGAAGAATAATATCTGGAAGAGGGAGTTGATACTGTGCTTACTTTAGGAAAGCATTTTTATGTGAAGGAAGCTTTTTAAAAAGTGGTGAGGTTGAGGAGGTTTCCTGGTGTGTCATAGAAGAAGTGACCCTACCCTTGGTGATTCTTGGCTGGGGTGTTGGCACTGAAGATGATGAGCATAAAAGAAATGCTAAAAGCAGAAACGAGTCTTTGTAACTTTGAAGACTAAACGTTGCTTAGTAAATAAAAATAGGATCAGGGGTTTAGCTCAGTGGTGTTGCCTCTGTCTGACAAGCACAAGGTTGTAAGTTCATTTCCAGGTACCGGAGGGGAAAAAAAGTAGAAATAATGAAAGCCCAGACCTCAGGCGAACATTAGGAACAAGTTCCTGCCCAAACAGTACCTAAAAATAAATTGCTCTGTCTCCGGACCAAGGGGTTGCCCTACATTGGAGTGACACAGCATGTTCCCCAACTTTATGACAGATGCTGAAGGACTTCCTCCAGGGGGATAGGAAGTTAGACTAACTGGCTCCCAGATACCCTTAGAGGTGCTGTCAATCTGTGAGATCATACACATCTGAGCGGATGTGTGGATGGAAGGATGTTTATCTCTGGATGTTTAGGTTGAATTTTATCTTTTTGTGAGCTTCCACGACAGTCACATTTAATTTATTGATTTTTGTTGGAGCTTCGTGTGTCACTGAAATAACCAGTTTTGAGGGTTTTTTTTCATATTCGGACCACTCATTTATTCAACATTGTTCACTGTGTTTACTTGCTAGCCTGTTGTGACACCTGACTCAGTCCTTGCTTAAGGCCAAGTTAAAGAGTCTTTGTAATTCTTTGGAAGGACTGATGCCTGTGGTAAACTGCACACATTTGGATTAGTAGATACACTAATGAAAGTTAGCAGTTTTCATTTCTATACTGTTTTTCATCTCAGGTTCTGAAATACTTGAAGGATTCAGTAGAAGTTTATTATTGGTTGTTGAAGAGAAGGCAGGGGAATGGGAAAAACTAAAATTCAAGATATATCATGTATAAGTACAAATTCCCAATGAGGAATGTAATCATAATATATTCCTTAAATATACCAGTAAACTCAGTTTATTCAAAATAAATTCATAATCAACAGTTACTCCAAATACTTTTATATTTACACTCAGCAAATAAATTTTAGGACTAATCTAGCAGCCTGTAGCCTTGGTATTCCCTATTTTTCTTTATTTTAGTTTTTATGAGACAGGGTCTCGCTTTGTAGTTCAGGCTGGCTCTGAGCTCAGCCTCAAACTCACATCACAGCAATCCCCCTGCCTCTGCTTCCCGAGTGCTGGGATTATACACGTGAGCCACCACGCCTGGCACTGTGGTACAAGGTACTGATTGCTGTTGGGCGTGAGTCTCCATGCCCACTATTGTAAAGTGGTTACCGGGGATTGAACCCGGGCCCTTGCGCTTGCTAGACAGGCGCTGGAGGTATTCCCTATTTTCAAATGATGATTTTATCTTAAACCAAGAATCTTGACGTTTTTAGTTTTATAGCTTATTTTCAAAGTTCAGAAATACCTAAAAAGTCATTAAGACTGTATTTCCTTCACAAGAGGACCTGGTTGGGAAAATTTACCAAAACGTAAACTTTGGGCAAGCTCTTGGAAATTTCTTTTCTCAGAACCTAACATATTTATCTGTTCATTAACTTCCACATAGGGGTATGGAACTCACCTGATGAATCATTTGAAAGAATATCATATAAAACATGACATCCTGAATTTCCTCACATACGCAGATGAATATGCTATTGGATACTTCAAGAAACAGGTCTGTTTCCTAGTGAACAATATTGTTGTCATTCATTTTATTACAGTTCATTTCAGGTAGCTTCCATTAAAATACATTTTATCTTATTTTTTTGCTTCAGTGTTTCCTACTGTGCAGAGCACACATGTGTTTTGCAAGGCATATGCCAGAAATAAACTTTTGTCTAAACCAGAGAATATAACTGAACACTGGAGAATTGTTTGTTGAGTGAATGAGTGCTTGTGATCTATCACTATAGCACAGTGTTACATCTTCACGTTCTAAAGTGTGTTGTCCCAGATGGAGAAATTCCCAGCTCTGGGTGTGTAGTGTTCTGAGAGTAAGGGAAAAGGCTTTGGCCTTGCGCAGGTCTCCATTCATGGCGGCAGAGAGGAAGTGTTGATTTATAAAGCAGTGCAGACAAGCCTGTTTCTACATAGACTATGAGCTTGGTTACCTTTTTAGTTTTTCTTATCAGAAGTTTTCATCTTATTAAGATTATTCTTTGGCTGAATGTCATTTTTCATAATGATTTATAATTGCCTAACATTCTCTGTAAACTTCATTGTAGTGGTTGGGAATTGAATCCAGAGCCTTTTGTACAACAGTTAAGTGCTCTGTCACTGAGCTACACTCCCAGTCTTCCATTAAGTTTTCTGACTACTAAAGTAATGTGTAGTCATTACAGAGATATGGAAAATGAACAAGGTATGGTAAGACATGCCTGTAATCCCAGCCCTCAGGAAGCTGAGGCAGGAGGATTCAAGGTCTAATGAGTTGGGCTATTTAGTGAATTGAGGACAGTCTATAGTAGAGCAAGAGCAAGGCATCTCAAAATAGAACAAAAAACCCACAAAACACAAAAACAAAACAAAAACAAAAAATTTTGGAAATCATAGTAAAACACAAAGAAGGAAAATTTGCTTATAATTCTACAACTCAGAAATTTACTGTTAATGCTTAATTTTTGCACTTTTATATTTTTTTGTATACATATAAATATAAAAATTGAGTGTTGGGTGTGGTGGCTCACGCCTGTCATCCCAGCACTTGGGAGGCAGAGGCAGGAGGATTGCTGTGATGTGAGTTTGAGGCTGAGCTCAGGGCCAGCCTGAACCACAAAGTGAGACCCTGTCTCAAAAAACCTTTAAAAAAAAAAAAAAAAATATATATATATATATATATATATATAAATTGGCTTACCCTGTTTAGATTGTTCACTTGCTTCACCTTGTTCATGTATTGACATGATTTTTTTCCCTATAATTTTTGGTAGTTTGCTTTGATTTTATTGTAAGTAAACAAAAAAATAATGTAACTAGTACCACATTTTGGGGTACTTCGGTGTTGTTTATAGATTATATGTAAGTGTGTGTGTGCTTGTGCGCATGTCTGTGTATGATGCCTTCACTGATGGTAACTTGTGTAGAGTAAGTTTGTAGAAGTAGAGTTATTTCTAGAAAATTTTAAGGTTTATGTTATGTTATTTCCAAATACAGAAACAATTTCTGTTCTTATCAGCAAGATATACGAGTGTCAGGAAAGCAGTTGATAATGGAAAAAAATACTTTTACTTCTAACCCAGACAACAAATCACATATATTTTTGAACTTATTAGCTTATTGTGAGATTGAATTATTTTTCCATATTTAGTGGCCCTTTGCATTTTTCCTTTGTGATTGCTGATCCATTGTATTTTGCTCTTAGTGAAAAATGTAGTCCTATATTGTTTTTTGAGAACTGTCTATGTAGGATGAGTAATCATTTTTGATACTTGTTTCAAAATTGCTTATAGCTTTTATTTTTATTTATTTTGGGGGATGATGCTGAGAATTAAACTCAGGGCCTTGTACTTGGCAGGGAGGCACTGTGCCACTGACCTGTATCCTTGGCCCAGCCTTTTATTTATAATCTCCAGAAATTTAAAGATTTTATTACATAAATCCTGTTAATTACTTTAAAATTTTTTCTCTATATGTCTAGAAAGCTTTTCCTCTTCTTATGGCAGATAATTTCTTTTATTTATTTTATTCTAATTTTTGGGAATGTATTTGTGACTTTTATGATGAAAGTCATGTAAGTAATCCATGTGTATATAAAATATACCAATAAAGAATTCAGTTTAAAAAAAAGAAATCCATACCGTGGATTGAGCTCATGGCTTCAGCACATGCTAGGCAAGTGTTCTGCCACTCAGCTACATTCCCAGCCCTTTTAATTTTGTTTGGAGAGCATCTTGATGGGTTTCCCGGGGCTGGCCTGGGCCTTGCCGTCCTGCTACCTCAGCTTCCTGAGCAGCTGTGGTTACAGGTACGCACCACCGTGCCTGGCAGATGTCAGGTGTTTCAGGTTGTAGCCTTGTTGCAAAGCATGAGGTTCTTCTCAGGAGTGATAATGGTGGGTTCCAACCCAGGGCTGTACGTATGTACCACTGAGCCACGCCTTGAGTACAGTTCCTACGTGGTGTTATCACTGGTCCTCTTTGCGGATGGTGGCAGTAATTACTTAGAATATAGTTTTTGCTGAGAAGTAGGCAGGAAACTGCTAGTGATAGTTCTATAGACTGAAGTAATTTTTGTACAAATAGCTGAAATAACTATTTTAGGGAAAGTTTTGTTTATATTATAGATTGTTTATGATTTTGGATATATATATTCAAATATACATACACATATATGTATGTATGTGTGTATATACACATATGTATATACACACATACATATACATATACACACACACACACACACACACACCTTGTATCACTCTTAAAGAATGTAAATAACACTGATGTAAATTTATTTATTTATTTATTTAAGTTTTTTGAGACAGGGTCTCACTTTGTAGTTCAGGTTGGGCCTGACCTCATTATCCAACTGAGGCTAGCCTCAAACTCACGGTAATCCTCCTGCTTTTGCTTCCCACGTGCTGGGATTACAGGTGTGAGCCACCACTCCTGGCTGATACACATTTTAGAAGAAAGCAGTATATTATACTGCCGAGTATTGAATGTCACTATAACAGTGATGTGTTGGTCTAGAATTTTGTTGTGTTTAATTTCTTCAGTAGCAAGGTTCTAATTGCTGTTTTTCCATTTGTTTTTGCGGTATTAGAGATTGAACTCAGGGCCTTGCGCTGAGACACATCCCCAATTCTTTTTCTGTATTTTGATGTAGCATCTAGAAAGCTGAACTTTTCATCCTCTTGCCTCAGCCTCCCAGAGTGTGGGAATTATAAGCATGTGCTGTTATACATAACTCTTAATGACTGCATTTTTTGATAAGTTTTCTTTTAAAATTTAGATCAATGGTACCGACTAACTAAGAATCGTAGAGGACCCTCTTCACTGCTCTGGGGGAAATGTATATCAATTATTTATTTTGTAATTCAGTGCAAAATTAACTCAAATTTTTATTGAATATCTGTTTCTATTTCGAACTTTTAAGTTTGTATTTTATTAAGGTTAGTCTTTAAAGTGTTGTCTAGCTTCCTATGTACACTCTTTGGTTTCTGATGCTTTTGAACTTCAGGAGTTTTCAGCAAAACGTTAAAAGGGATGTAGCGTGGTTCCTTACACCCTGCCTTCCACTTGGTATGTATCTGAGGCCCGACATCCAAATGAATGAGCTAATTTGCTTTGTAGGGTTTCTCCAAAGAAATTAAAATACCTAAAACCAAATATGTTGGCTACATCAAGGATTATGAAGGAGCTACTTTAATGGGGTGTGAGCTAAACCCACGGATTCCATACACAGAATTTTCCGTCATCATTAAGAAGCAGAAGGAGGTAAGCAGGTCACCTCGTGTTTCCTCACGATCCGTGTGTGGGGCAGCTTTAATTGGGGCGGGCAGCCTTTCAGTGAGTTCTGTGTGTGTAGCCCTGCCAGATGTCTGGTCTTAGCTGGATGTGGGTCATCTGTTTCCTTTCTAGATCACCGTTCCTAAGGGGGTCAGTACTTGCTAAATTGGTGTAAAATTCAAAATGTAAAAGACAGTGACATATTTTCACTGTACCGTCCCAGACCTTACACATTCTGGCCTCACTCATCCTTCTCAGTCTTCTCAGTGACCATTCCTGACACTTTAATCCCCCGTGGTGTCCGCATTCTTCTCCCCACCCCTTGGCCCAGGACACCTGTAAGTCAGGAGTTCTTCCTTTCCTTTCTGTAGCACTGGTTTCCTTTCTGTAGCACTGGTTTGATCCACCAGTCTGAATTTTAGTTTGTTAGTTACTGAGGCGTTTATCTCCATATTTGTGCGTTGATCTCTCCTTCTGCTTTGCAAGTTCTGATGACTTATCCCTCTAAGTGTTAAGTGGTTTGTTACCTAAGTGGAGGGGCATCTTTTACACCTGTGAACTGAATGAGAATCAGTAAATGGAAAGACTGATAGATTCGAGTACATGCGGTAGCAGTTTTAAGTTTCTCTGAGGGAAGAACAACAGCAATACCAGAAAATGTAAAAGGCGTATGCCGTGCAGCACACAAAGGCCGTTTATTCCATGAGTGAACTTCGTGTGTGCGGCCCGGGAGCGCCTCCTGCTCCCTTTGGTTCGCTGGCGTTTGCAGCTGTGTCATCTCACATCAATTCCACTCAGTACTTCTGTTATTCATTGCCGGGCACTTTTCCCTGACAGATACCTAAAGAAAGGCATCTGTCTTAAGCCCATCTTTGTTTTCTGGTTTCTATCCTAAACCCCAGCTCTGAGTTACTTGTCAGGCATTAGCCGTGCCATGGCCATAATAAAGCTTTTTACACGGTGTCTGGTGCACAGTAGTTACGCGCTAAGTATTTTTCTTTATTTAAAGTGCCTTAAAGTGGTTCTTATGCCTCTGTAGAAGTGAGCAAAAGGCATTCTTTTTAAAATTAGAAAATAAAAGCAGCTCTTTTTGTTACTTGGTCAAAGTTGTCAGCGTAAGAGAGCGTCCTGAAAGGGGGCACTGGGAAGAGTTAATACAGCACAACAGGCCCCTCTCTCTCCTGTCTCTGACTGAGTAGCTGGCTTTGCTCATTGTTCTCTTTGGGGCTTAATGAGCAGGTCTGGATTCAGCAGCACATTGTTCCGCATTAGAGGCTGCTGGCCAACTAAAGCTGTCACTGTGCTGTCAGCTGCTCTTTCCTCAATCCTCCTCCCAGCAGCAGCAATTCATCCGCCCGCTCACGTTAGCCCAGGGAGTGCAGGATTCCCTTGGCAGAGGCTGCATATTTTACTCGATCTGTTGGTCCTCCCTCCCCACAGGGAAGCCAGCAGCACAGAGCTATTTTAAATGGCTAACAAAGCAGCCAACTTTGTAGAAGACAGGCGCCCCCTCCCTTTTCTTCTTTCCTCTTGGCTCCTTCTTCTCTCCTCCCCCTCCCTCTTCGGCCTGTAGGTTTTTCTCACACATACAGTTGAATGGAAGATGGAGGTCTGGATCTGTGAACCTGGTTCTAGCATTTAAAAGAGGCCTGAAGGCCAGGTATGGTAGTGCAGTCGGGTCACCCTAGCACTGCCCCCTCTCCCTACCCTCCCAGTCTGAGGCACAAGGCTTGCAAGTTCAAGCCCATTTTGCAAAACTTATTTAGTAAGTCCTTGCCTCAAAATTACAATGTAAAATCAGGGCTGGGGAGGTAGTTCTGTGGAAACACCAGGTTCAGTGCTGGAAAGAAAGGAAGAGAAGGAGGGAGGATGAGAACATCTGGTCACTAAAAATAAAAGATGCACATATAGATTGAGTAGCCTTATCCAATATCCCTGTGTTGTGCCGTATCTCAGATTTTGAATTTTTCCAATTTTGCAGCATTTGCCTTGAATTTGCTTATCCAGCATCTGTAATCCTATATGCTATAAAATCCTAAACTTTTAACTGTAGAAAACCCTTTGAGTAAGGTGAGGATGGAAAAGAGTAGAAATCAGACTGTATGTGTGGAGGAGGATTTCGCAGCCTCTAATAGCAGCAAGAGCAGAGAGCAGAGGGGGTGGAAGTTGTCACCCCCTGGAGGAAGGATATTGGAAGAGTTGAATGTGTGATTGAGATGAACAGCTCAACGTCACTTGCCAAGTGTTGCCTCCCTGGGAAGGTGAGGCCTTCAGGAGCGTAGTGAGAGATGCAATGGATTTGTAAGAGACCCAGAAGCTTATGGACAGCCTTGTGATAGAATCAGCGTGAGTAAAGACTCAGGCCGTCTGAGGTAGACTAATGGGCATATGCATAGTGAGCTCACACTAGGCCTGTGGGTGAAGAAAGTAAACTGGTTATATGGGCAAATAGAAATTGTGTGTGTGTGTGTGTGTGTGTATTTTTTTTTTTTCCTTTTAAGAATTTGGTTATGATATAGTTAATTTTAGGATGGTGATTTTTAAGGACTTTATTTTGTTTTTAAAGGAAAACTGTAACACCTCACAATTACCCACTGCATAAGGAATCATCTTACACGATAAAACATTTCAGAATTCTCCTGAGATGGTATTCCTGGCATGGGTGTGCTGCTTTTTGGTGTAAGCAGCGTAGGGGATGAACCTTGAGAAGTTTAAATGTAGGAGGGCTGTAACTGTCCCTAGCTTTTGGGACTTTCTATGGTGTATTCATTTGCCCTTCTAGTCTGAAAAGAACCATTCTTAGTTACAGGACACGTAGGCTCTGGTGAGGTAGTAAAAATGCTCAGGGCTGCTTTCGGGTGAATTCTGGCAGAGCCTTCTTGGAGAAACAGGTCAAAATGATGGGCTCTTTCCATAAATGTGACAAGTAGGCATTAGGGGCGGGGTGTTCTTTTAGAACTGTCCTACCTTTGCTGGACAACAGGGACAAGTCGTTTGAAGATGGTTTGTGAATGTCACTTAATGGGCATAATGTAAAAAAATGTTTTCATTTCTTGCCTGTTAAATAGCATTTACTTTTCTATTTGTTTAATGAAAAAAAAGACCAGTTTTGTTAGCAAAATGGTCCTTAAGAAGGCTGAGTTGAACTGAATCATTATGGAGACTTCTTTCACTAAACACATTTCTTCCTCTGCTTTTCAGATAATTAAAAAGCTGATAGAAAGAAAACAGGCCCAGATTCGAAAAGTCTATCCTGGACTTTCATGTTTTAAAGACGGAGTTCGACAGATTCCTATAGAAAGCATTCCTGGAATTAGTATGTATAGACCTTTTTATAAAAGCAAAACCTTTTGGTGGTGCCACAAGTTGTGTTTGAAAGTTTCCACAGCGCAGTAATTTGCAAAGCTGTCCTCTCCTTCCCGTTTACATCTGTGGTGTTTCTGGTCTTTCCTTCTGCTCTCTTTTCTCCTCCTCCTCCTTCGAACATACCACAGGGTGTCCTCTTGTTTTTAGCAGGTCACATTCCCCATTTGTTAAGAGCATGGGGCTTGTAACACAGTAGTACGCACTACCCATGTGTAACACTGAAAGTCGGGAA
Source organism: Petromus typicus (assembly GCA_004026965.1). NCBI lineage: Eukaryota > Metazoa > Chordata > Mammalia > Rodentia > Petromuridae > Petromus > Petromus typicus. The sequence goes on along the minus strand of PVIR01006258.1, from coordinate 33,456 downwards.
ATTCTTTGTTTACAGACAGGTAAATGGAAGCAATCCAGGTTGATCTCCTGCAGACCCCATACAGTTTGTACTGTATCTTATTGCCATCATCATTGTAGCAAAGATCTGTAATTGACTTAGTTTCCTTAGACTTTAATTATTTTCTGTGTGTGATGGAACTCATATAGTTTGTTTGAAGTTCCCAAGACTTCTGTGTGTTAGAGATGAGGTGTATTGGGTTAAACCAAAATAGGTATTTTTATATATCAAAAGCTGTGGACTGTCACTTGACAATTTTACTTGTTTCAAATCTAGGTTCTTATAGTATAATGAAGATTTAATAAGCAAAACAGATACTGTACAGAGGATCGTGTTTTTACTTTTTAAGATCCAGAAATTCTAAGATGGGGCTGGTAGCACACACCTATAATCCAGGTTCTCTTAAGGCTGAGGCTGAAGGATCGAAAGATCACTAGGAGTTCAAGGGAAGCCTGAAAGTTACATAGTGAGACACTGTCTCAAAAAAACAGAACAGAACAGAAATTCTGCTTCTCTATGTTGTCCCTACAAGTGATTCGTAGTGTCCTAACTAGATACCATATAATTAAGTGCTTGTTTCAAGTTTTCTTCCTTTCATTTCTCTTCCTCTGTTCTTTCCTTTTCCTTCTCTCTACCCTTGTCTTTTTCCTCCCCTCCAGCTAATCTCAAAGGAGATAGTAACACCTGATTTTTAGAGTTCTGTTTTATAGCCTGATAATCAGAGGCAAAGGTTAAGTGATGTATTGAAGGTAGGTTAGTTTTTAAAGAGAGATGAGGAAAGCAAATCCAGATCTAACCGTTTTCTACAGCTCTACACAAGACCATCCTGGATTATAAGCAATATCCTGGAGAGACTCTTTCATGAGCTGGTTAAGAAATAATTTGACTTACACCTTAGAAATTTAATACTGAATTATTATTTTCCTCTGAAAGGTTGGAGTTCATGCTTTAAAAAACACTGTAGTGCAATGTTGTAAGCCTGGGGAATTTGCATTGTGAGCTATATAAAGAAGCAAATAAATGCCATTAGTTTCAGTCTGTTTCCAAAAACACTTTTATTGAGACATGGCTGTGATTTATTACTCTTGATAAGTATTAAGTATGTTATTCTGTGACCAAAAGCAGTTCTCATTTAGTGTTTAATTTTGTTGACATATAGGAGAGACAGGCTGGAAACCGAGTGGAAAAGACAAAAGGTAAGTAGATGGGCAAGAGGATGTTAATGGAAGTGATTTTTTTTCCCCTACCAGCAATTTCGAGCAAAAGGGCAGACTGATTATAATCAGTAATACAACCGTTGGTGGGTTTCAATTTTCATAAAATGTTCTGGAATGGCTCCAGTTTTAGGTTTTTGTAAGAATGAGCTGAATAATAATCAGCTGACAAGAGGGTAAAATCTAATCCTTGTTGCTCGTTGTTTATTCTTTTTCTTTCAAGTAAAGAGCCCAAAGACCCTGACCAGCTTTACAGCACTCTGAAGAGCATCTTGCAGCAGGTGAAGGTGCGTGTTCTCTTTGTTCACTTCACGCAAATATTTTGAAGTGATTTCCCACAGTAATTTTTATACTAGATACCTTACTTTTTTCTTTACTCAAGAGCCATCAAAGCGCTTGGCCCTTCATGGAACCTGTGAAGAGAACCGAAGCCCCGGGATATTATGAAGTTATAAGGTTCCCCATGGGTAATGCCATTAAAATTTTTCTAAGCATACCTTTAAAATTCCCTGGATGGCAGTGTGTGGGGGGGGCAGACAGTTGTGGAGGTTGGTCTGTACCACTCTGGTGTGGTTGCAAGTGTGTGGTGGATGGTAAGATTCCCTGTGTCTTTGGAGAGACAGTGATGTCAGAACAGTGACAATAGAGGGGTGGGTGAGTGTTCGTTCACAATAGACATTCTGCAGCCATCTTTGACAGTACACACTCCGCACACCAGACACAGGAAGTTGAGGTGAGGACTCAAACTGCTGACTGTACTGGATGCTAGTCCTTTGGACATAACCTCGCTTACAATCTGTTTTATTACAGGGGGAAAATACCAGGTTTTGTCCTTTTTATATGCTTGGGTTTATCATAGATGTCTATTTCTTTTAAGAATTTTTCAAGATGATACTTAAGAGGGCAGATTAATCTGCTTGGCTGCTTTATTTTCGGAGGAAGACATTGTAGTTAGTGTAGTTCTTGGTGTTCATACTTTTGATGGATGTGGTTAATGTCACTGTGTTCATTATTATTATTATTGTTTTTTTGTGGAACTGGGGATTGAACCCAGGACCTTTGTGTTGCACAACATTCCCAGCCCTTTTTATGATTTTTTTTGAGATAGAGTCTTGCTAAGTCACCAACTTGTACAGGCTGGGATTGAAGTTAATGTACACACAAGCTTTGTCCTCATTCAAAAAGAAAAAAAGATGCCTTCAGAAAAGTGGAATGACAGTGCTGCTGGGGGCAACACCTATACTAAAATTGGAAGTGTAGAATGGCAGAATTTGGTGCTGTGCCAGGACTACAAGACAGGAATGGTTAACCATTGAGACCCCCAAATTAAATCAGTTTGCAACCTGCAGAGGACAAGTAGCTGAAGTAAGAGGCAGAGCCTTCTGTGCCCTTTCTACTTGTGATCTGTTCCAAAATATGGAAGGCAGGGTGAAAGGGATCTATTTGCTTCACCGTGGTTGGGAGTCATTTACTGAGGTTTCCTGTAGCATTAATTGTTCACATTATATAGTTATGGTAATGAGTTAGCCTCTCCTCATTCTACTTATGGATGCTTTTCTTTCCTTCTTCTCTTCCCCTTGCAACTATATATTATACAAAAAAGGGAAGACTGAACTCAGAATTCTGAAAGGAAAGGTGATTGTGACTGGTTTGCTGTAACGTGAAAATATGTTCGGGTCCTTTTTGTCCATTTCCTATCCTAAGTGATTTTTTAGATCTTTATCTTTTGGCACATCTTTTTTTGGTATTATTGAGCTGTATTCCTAGCTTCTAAGGAAAGCTTAGCTTCATGGGAAATAATTCTTTTTTAGCCCCTGTTGATATATATACTCCAAAGACCTGCACTGGTAGGTCTAGCGGATCCTGTCTGTTGTAAACTACTCATAGCATGAGAAAGGTGTGGGTTACTCCAATTGAATGCCAGCTATCTGCCTAGCTGAGTGCTTTTGAGAAAATTGACTCTGTCAAGCAAAGCCATTGATGACTAAGAGATGTCCTGGACAGTTAATTAACACAGTAAAGGTGCCCTTAAGTGGACCAGTCATTGTGTTTCTTGGATGCTTTCAGATTGCTGAACAAATTGTGTAGTCCTGCTGGGAAGACAGCCATATATTTATACACAAGACTGACATGTCAATAATGTACATTTTCCCATTAATACTTTCTTGGATTTTTCTAAAAATATTTCTTCTCTTTTCCCAATGTTCTGAATATTCTTTTCTCCCAGATGGGTGAAGTCCAACTTAATTTACATACGGAGTTGTTTGTGTGCACTGTCTTGAGTATGGTCAGACCAACTGTGACTCCTTCCCTGGGGCTTGGTGGGCAGAGTTATCCTGTTTGCTTGGGATTCCCAGGCTGGGAAGAGGGAGGGAGAGTGAAAATAGAAAGATTGAATTACTTGGTGCTACCAATATCGAGGGGTTTTTTTTTGTTGTTGTTTTTTGTTTTTGAGACAGGGTCTTGCTTTTGTAGTTCAGGCTGGCGCTTAGCTCAGCCTCAAACTCACATCACAGCAATTTTTCTGCCTCTGCCTCCCAAATGCTGGAGTTATAGGCGTGAGCCACCACGCCCAGCACTGTGGTAGGTGGTACTGATTGCTGCTGGGTGTGAATCTCCATGCCCAGTGTTTGTATGTGGTTACCGGGATCGAACCTGGGCCCTAGCACTTGCAAGGCAGGCACCAGAACCACTGAGCTAAATCTCCGGCAGAGGTATTTTTTTTTTTTTTTAACCTTTGCCACTTGGTCAATTGAAAGAGTTTATGGCAAAAGGAAGAAAGCTGCCACTTTTCCTTTTAGAATCCTGAAATACAGAAAGGAAGTTTTCAGAGTTGATTTTAATTATCCCCAAAGTTCCAGTTATCTGTGTTGTTCTTATTTTGTTTCTGCTAACTCTCTTATCCTGCCCCCCCAAACTTTTTACAGCAACTTCTTTTTGTCATTTTGTACATCTTTTCCTCCCCCCAGCCCCACATGTTTCTTTTAAAACATTATAAGCCATTGTGGCTTTCCTCGTGATAGCCCACCCTGCTTCCTCTGGCATGTACTGTTATCTAGCTTTTTCCTCTTTTACTTGGTCCAAGCTCACTCTCCAGAGCCAGTTTCTCCTTCACTCTTCACTTTTAATATTTCAAGTAAACTTTGCCACACACATACACACACACACACAAACACACACCTCCGCACCTGTTGTGTGTCCAAAATATCCAAAAAACATTACATTGGACAATATGTATTTTTTTCATTCTGAGGGGTTGAACTCATGGCCTTTGCACTATGCTACATTTCCTAGTCCGTATTATATTTATTTTGAAACAAGTTCTCACTTGTTTCAGGCTGGACTTGAACTTGTGAGTCTGAGCCTTCCAAAAGCTGGAATTACAGGTGTGTGCACCACTGTGCCTGGCTAGGGCAGCATATCTTAAGTGGCTTTTAGGTAGAAGAATGAAAATACTTAATTTTTTCTAAGAGTTACAATTTTATCACTCTTTCTTTCTTAAATGACAGACCGCCATGATGAGTTTAGTCATACATGAACTTGGATGAGATACTTAGTGGAGAATTTCTAGTCTTTTTTTAATCTTAATACTATTCAACCACATTCCCCCCCACCCCCAACACACATACTGGAGGGCTTCAAACTGTGTCATTTGAAAGCAGAATTCAGAGACAAAACGACATATTATTTCAGAGAAAGAACTTAAAGTAGAACAAGATATTTTCTATGTTCTCTGGCATTTGTGCTGGACTTAGGATTTTCATTTTTGTAATTTTTAAGTTATGAGTTTAGGATTTAAATCAAATGAATTTCTTATTGTACATAAACTTACTTAATAAAATGCCAATGTATTTTATTGTACATTTCTTTTCTTCGGGACATTTCGATACTAGAAACATTGGTAGGCAGTGTTTCTTTAGCCAGTTTGACTTACTTTTTCTACACACAGTTACTGTAATTATCCTTTTTTTTTTAAGGTTTTGAATCTTTATTGGTACATTTTATATACACATCATGATTACACTTAACATTGAGAATTTGTACCAGTATATGACACAACTTAATTCTCATTTTTTCCCCATCCCCCCTACCTGTAATTATACTTTTTAAATGATGGAGCCAGATCTAAAAGACAACTAGGCAGCTGTAAGCAGATTTTAGCATCTTCTACTCTGCACAGAATTTTTAAAATTGACCTTGGGAATTAGAGAAACTCCTTTGCAGTTTAAATAGTTTAGATCAGGTACTGTTTTTATTTGTAGAATAATACAATCTAAGATATATGAGGAAAATATTTTTTTTACAAGTCTTATGGGCTTACTTACTTTAGAAAAGAAAAAGCTGTTAGTTTCTCTGTTCCTATATACAGCAATGAAACAACTGAATTTAGTGAAACAAACTCCATCTGATTGTTTTAAGTAATTAAATATTTTGATACAAACGTTTCACTTGCTCTACGGTGAGGAAGGCCTCTTCTGTGTACTTCTGAATGAGTAGCTAACAGTCAGTTTGTCATATTTAGCGTTGCTAAGCTACTTAGCTTCCTTGTGCCCGATAGTGGATTGGGCCAGATGACTAGCAGTTGTTCCTTTAATATTAAAATGCCTGTGATTTTACATTTTAAAAAACCCTTTCAAAAGAATGACTGTGAAATTTAAGAGTTTTCCCTGATCAGAATTATTTATCTTAAAGGCATTGGGACAATTAAAATGTCATCAAACCAGTAATATAGATTCTTTCTCTGTCTTGGTTTGGTCACCTAGTGTTTATAAGAAGTTACATTGCTAATATTGTTTGTTTTCCTGTGCAGATCTGAAAACCATGAGCGAACGCCTCAAGAATAGGTACTACGTGTCTAAGAAATTATTCATGGCTGATTTACAGCGAGTCTTTACCAACTGCAAAGAGTACAACCCCCCAGAGAGTGAATACTACAAATGTGCCAACATCCTGGAGAAATTCTTCTTCAGTAAGATTAAGGAAGCTGGATTAATTGACAAGTGATTTCTCTTCCCTTGGCTTTTTAGGAACTAACCAAACGGTGTGTTGAAGGCGAGATGGTTTAGTTTTTTAAAAAGAATTGGACATAATATGTTGAAGAGACTTGTAATAATTAGCACTTTTGAAAAACAAAAAACCTCCTTTTAGCTTTTCAGATATGTATTTAAATTGAAGTCATAGAACATTTTTATTTTATGGCATAGATTTTAATCTATTTACTACTATTATGTAAATTTTCTATGACGTGTCCATTAGCCAACTGTCCCAAGATAGAAGATCAGGGTTTCTTTGAAACCTGTAGATAAGGAAATTGGGCATAGTACCACAATTTGGGGAATACAGGACATTTTCAGACCATGAATGTTTCCAATTTTTTCCATTGGAATGTGAGTTTATTTTTATTTTATTCTGAAGGACTTTAAGGAAGGGATACATGATTAAAAAGCCCGTAAAAAGTGAAACATGTGATGTTTGAAGTCTCTTTGTGGACTTTTTATATATATATACATATATATATTTTTAAAACACTCGTCTAGTTGAGGTGCTTTGAGCAGTTCTGAAAAATACAGCTCCACAAAGGCAACTGCTTTGATTCCTAAGGAGGAGATTCTAAATGATGCAAATTTTTTTCTAAATTTGGGGTTTTGATAATTTGTCTACCTACAACAAACTTGTGAGTGCATAACCACTATTTCTACACACATATGTGATATTATATTTGACTTTGCTTATGCAGGCCATAAGTTCCAAAGGGTAATTTCCCAGGCCATAAAAGCATAAACTTGGAAACACTTGAAAATGAACCAACAAGCTTTAATAGGAAAAGATGTACAGTTTGTATATGAATTAATCTGGTGAGTCCTTATTCTAATAAATGAGGATTTTTCCTGTGATACTCACAACCCCACGTTAATGTACATGTAAACCTTTTTTCCTTTCACATCTCCAGAATATGTTTATTGTCTGAGGTGAGTTAAATTCCCACCAAGGTTTGCTGTCAGTATTTTAACACCTCCATTGCTGTGTGGGTCCAGGGTTACATCCCACTGAAATCCATCACACCACCTTACCGACTAACCTGTTGTGAGATTCCAGCGCAGTGCTTGGGATGATCTCCTGATTACACTACATAGAAAAGTGGGACAACAGTCACCACAACTCTGGGAAAACTAATACACAACCATATTGACAGTCTCGACACTAATTTTTAAAATGCAAATTTTTAAACTGAGTTTTGTAAAGGGTGAAGTTTTAAAAATGTATTTTAACTTATGTTTTGTATCAGCATACATGAAAAGGGGGGTCATTAATAGTCACTGAAAACCGTTGCCACAGATAATCTGCATGAAGGAAGATACCTGCACATGGCTATTAAGTTGGCGGATGTGCAGCTGAAGTGAGCTCTGGCCGTTAAGTTGGAAGCGTTGCTTTTGATCTGTAAGAGATGTGCAGAATGCTCACACTGAAGAATGCCTCCTTTCAAGTATAAGAAATCGCCTTGAGTGGTGTCTAGATTTCTAATGAAGAATGATACAGTTTGGATTCAGTATCTTGGACTGGTTTTAAACAGGGCTTTAGCATATTTGCTGAAGCATCTGTCCAGCTTGGTATCCTGTGAAAGTTTGTTATTTTCTGGGTAGAAATCCTTATAGAGTATTGTCTTTAAAATCAGATTGTCTCTTCTATATTGAAAACATTTTTATGTTTTCTAATTTAAAAGTTAATATTTTCTTATAGATATTGTGCAATAAAGCTGAAGTAGGATGTGTGGTTTTTGCAAATGCTTTAACAGCTGATAAAAATTTTACATTTGTAAAATTAATATATTGTACTGGTACAAGATAGTTTTAAATTATATTTTAAAAAGCTTCCACACTGGTGTTGTGTTTTCTTCTAACAGCTTGAAGTTAGCAGGACAAATGTGTGGTCTGGTATGACCATTGACTGTATTCTTTTAATTCTTGGCTCTGAAATTCCTTGCTGAAGATGTTTAGAATTGTTGGCATTTGTGGGAAGTGTCATAAAAACCCGTACTTCATTAGTGAGATTTTTAAGATGAGAGAAATTTAAGTGATCACACATTTCATATATTTCATCTGCAGAAGAGTGCTACTGGCTTAAAAATCAAATGCTTTTTAATTTTTTTTCTTGGCATCTGTAAAATAGAATTAAACAATTATTATTGTTTTTTTTTCCAATACAGGGTCTTGCTTTGTAGTTCAGGCTGGTCTTGAACTCAGCCTCAGACTCTACCTCCCAAGAGCTGGGATTTACAGGCGTGGCAGGGTGGTATGTGGTTCTGATTGCTGCTGGGTGCGAGTCTCCACGCCCAGTATTGCTGTACGTGGTAACTGGGGATTGAACCTGGCCCTTGCGCTTGCAAGACAGGCACCAGAACCACTGAGCTAAATCCCCAGCCCAGAATTAAACAACAACAACAAAAAAATGTTTTTTGAATTAAGCAAATTTAAAAATATCTCCTATGCAAGCTTCTCATGTTACCCAAAATGCTATCTGTAGGAAATCTATATCCTATTGGGATTTGAGAGGATTCCACAAAGAAGATTCCTCTTACCTACTGAAATATGAACCCATAGAGGATAAAAATAAGGCATATGATGGTTAAAATAGCACTTTTATTACCAGGAAAATGGATACTGGTGAATGTTGCTCCCTTATTTCTGCACCAGCAGAGCTTTGCTCCTCTGCTGATGTCCCCCATTCCCCACCAGCGACAGGGTCTTTGCTGCTGAGCTTAGAGCTGACTACTTCCAAGAACCAAAATGAAGAGAAAGGCACATCAGCCTGTGTCCAGCTTTTGCCAAGTATGTTGTTACTTAACTCATGCCTAGGTTAGTCCCTCCCAGGGGAGGAATAATGAGGGGACAAGAAAAGCCGGGATGGCTTGGGGTTTCTCACACATGTACAATTTTTGTAAGGTACCTCACATCTGTACTCTATAATTAGAAATACCCTAGAAGAAAACTTTTGGTTATTCAACCAATTTGAAAAAAGCCATGCTGGAAAGGAAAGTATGAGGCTTTCATTTTATCAAGAAGTCAAATTTTTATAGTCATGGAGAAACTTAGGAAGAAGATGTTGATAGATCAGTAACTGAAGCTAATACTCTGCAGATCAGCCTCGGTGTTCAGGATGGTGTGGCTGTAGACAGTTTCTGAGGCCCTGAGTGTTGCCCAAGGAAGCTTACTGGTGGCGACCCTTAGCCTTTCCCATTGTCCTGAGCTATTTTGCTGTAGCCCTTAGCTTACTCCAGCAAAGTAAAGATGCTGAGGACATCAGTTTACTTAGGAATCTCACAGGTAATAATAATTTGAAGTTCTTATTTACGAAAGTAGTTTGACACTTCTTCCCCCTCTGTTGAAACATAGATTTACCTATTCAAAGTTCTTTTGACAGACCAAAGATTTGTGTGTGTGTAGGGGGTGGAGGGGATTATAATTTGTAAATCTTTATACCCTGGTTTCTTCATGAGGTCACTGTAGAAAAAGGAAATTAACATTGACCAACAGACACCTGTGTTACTGATAAAAATCGTTGAACCGCGTGGGGGAGATGCTGTTACCATCCTTTGAGATGCTAGATACAGCTTTTGAAATGTAAGGTCAGAATTCCATGAGTTCGGCTGTATTTGAATTCACCTGATAGTCCTCATTCAAGCCACACTGTCCATCTTCCTGTAAATATTTATCTGGGATGTTCTATACCTCCCCATTTGGTTTTATTATACGCTTCATGTATAGTTGGTAGTTAACACTGAAATAAACTAGCACATCAGCTGTTAAGATTAAAATGTATTACTACTGAGGAAGACAAACTGAAGAGAGGTAATACCAGGCGGGTTGGTGATGTATGTAGCTCAGGGGCACCATGCCTGCTTAGCAAGTGCAAGGTCCTGAGTTCAGGGAATTCAGAGGTAAGAGATTGTTATGTTGGGGTGAAAGTTGGTGTGGAATTGGGTTGGATAGGGCTTTGAAACACCTTGCTGAAGAGCTGGACTTTAGCAGTAGGCCCAAGACAGCTACAGAGTATTCACTGCAGCACCAATTTATAAGTAGTGGAAAATTGGTAACGGACTGTCTCAAAAGAGGAACTGATTAAATCTGGTTTATATATACTGGAACAATGAAAAAACCTTAACCACAAGAAAAAATGATTCCTCTCACCTGAAAAGTAGAGCCACTCTTTTTTTGTTTTGTTTTTTTTTCCACTGGAGGTTTCATTTACACTGTTGGGGGGTTAGAAAAGGCCCCCAGGAGCACAGGGGCTGAGTCAGGCAGAGGATGCAGAAGGCCTGGGCGCAGGACAGATTAGGGGTGCATTTATCTCCTCAGGGTTCTGTGGCTCCCTCCTTGGGGAAGGAAGAGGGCATCTTGGGGAGGCAGTTCCCGAGCAGCGAGGGCAGAAGATGGGGACAGCTGAGAGCCCTCAGTCTGAGAGAAGGCACCACAATAGGCCACCTCAGCTTTTTGGGAAGCTGGGTGAATTGGCCAGTAGAGGAAAATGGAGAGGAGAGCTGAGTTCAGCTTTGCCCTGGGTGAGCTCAAAATACCTGGTTTTCCCGAGCATAGTAAGGTGGGGCCCGCAGCTCCCTGTCCCTGTGGGCCTCCTGGAAGGGAAAAAGGCATTTAGGGAGCTCCCTGGCAAGGGATGCCAGAATTAGTCCTTAAGGCACAGCCGGGGGCAGACCAGGCGCCAAGGCACAAGTAGTGGGGGAGGGAAGGGACAGTTTCCATGCTGAGTGTGGGGGTCACAAGAGGACGCACGGCCACCCACGGTTGACCAGAGTGGGGTTGAGCTCTGACCTGACAGCCTCAGCGAGCGCTTCCTTCATGCTGTCCTGCCATAGGGCTGAGTGCTCGAGGTGGCACGCAGCCTGGATGCGCTAGGCCAGCGCCTGGCCCTGCTCCTTAAGGCGCCCTAGGGTGTCAGACTGGGCTCTCAGGTCCTTCTTGGTGCCCTCCGGAAGGATGGGCACATCTGGGAAGTGGTGGCACCCCTCTGGATACCACTTGTGCCTCCCATTCTCAGGATGGTGGACTGGCAGTGGAGAGGGAGATGACCAAGACGTTGGTCTGAGGGCAGAGCTGCGGAGGCGGTCACACTCCTGGCCCGCGGAGTCCCAGGGGCTCAGGTTCGCTCTGCATTCCCAGCACTGTGGGGCTGTACCCCTCGGATGAGGCGTTGGTGGTATAGCAGATGCACAGGCATGTCTGCCCACAGCCCCTGCACCCAGCACTTCACACTGGATGCTCTGCATGGTGGGTGAAGCAGCGCCTCCTCCTCCTGGGGCCCCTGGATGCAGTGACCTGGTGCCCTGCCTATAGCGGGGCGGGGGCAAGAGGGGCATGTAGGGGCAGCAGCAGTGGCTCCTGGCTGGAGAAGGAAGTGAGTGAGAATAGATTAAAAAAAAAACCAAAAAAAAAAACACTGTGTAGGCTGAAGGTGTAGCGGGATGGGAGAGTCTCGTGTACCTGAGACCCTGGGTTTGACCCCCAGCCCTGCCATAGGTGAAACAATTGGAAACAGGTCAGACATCCTCACAAATTGGCAGGTTATCAAGTTCATACTTGTGCTGCCAGGGGTCCAAAGCAGGGCCCCCCACAGGCTGAGCACACTATCACCAAGCCACATGCCCCACCTTGCAGGGATCTGGCTTTTGTTACTAGGAAAACCCAGAAAGTTCATTTACTTCAAAGTGTACAAAACAGACTTCTCAGGTTGCGAAGACTTTTACAAAGCACCTTTGAAATGAGACACAAGGCTCATCTATCGTAGGGCCGCAGAGGTGAGAGTGAACTTCAGGTTTCCGACACACTGTAAACACCGTAGCACGGGCTGAGATGCTCTGTGGTGAAGAGTTTTCTGATGATGGAAATGTTCTGTATTTGCATTGCTGACAATATGGTAATCACTAGCCAGATGAACTGACACTGAGAAACTGAACTCTGTATTTTTAGTTAAGATAGCCACTCTACAGTTTCCATGAAATTTAAAAAAAAAAAAAAAAGGTATAAAAAGAGTGCTTGATAGAAGTGGTAAGAGATTGTGACAGGAAGATAGGCTGTATTAATCAGTGACTTCAGGTATAAAGTATCTGGGGGGACAAAGCATTTTGAGTGTGATGGACATAGAATGCAGACAGATAAAGATGTAGTAAGAAAACCTGGTTTTGGCAGCAGGACTTTGAGGTCAGCCTGGGCTACCTCAGGAGTTTATGACCAACTTGCAACATAGAAAGACAGTCTTAAACAAAAAACTACACCCCTCTTTCCCCAAATAACAAAACCCTTAGGTCAGGTAAAAATATTTCGGGGTGTGTGCTAGGTATTGTGTGTGCTATGCAAGTACCCAAGCACTGAGCTACATCCTCGGACTGGAAGTAGAATTTGTTGATCGTAGACCTGGAGACTAAACCAAAGTTGCAAGAGAGAAGTGTAAATGATTGGGAGCAGGTCTTTTCTTGGCAGTGACAACAGAGAATGTCAAGGAGAGGGGAGAAAAGGTCTATGGATGAGAACAGTGATGGCTAGAAAGGCAGAAGGACGCTCTGTTACTTAAAGAACAAAAAGAAAAAAACAAGCCCCATTTTATACAAATTTTATTGTTCTTTAAAAAAATGAACCACCCATAGTGATTTTAAAAAGTAGAAAGTGGTACATACAAGGCTAGCTGTCAAACACTATAAACTGAACTAATTTTGATTATCAAAACAGAAAAGCTCCTGGTATTCATATATTTAACATCTGAGATTTTTGCCTAAGTAGGAAGCTCTGAGAGTCCACAACCTAGGACCTTAATTTTTCTGGGGTGACAATTTCAACACATACTCAGGGTTTGTAGCTGTGTCCTCGACTACTCCATAAGCCTTAGCAATCACTGATTCTCTGTGATCCTGTAAACATTTCATCTGAGAAATCAAATCCGAAAGCATTATAGGGGGTTCCATAAATTTAGGGCCTACTACGAATGGCAAGTATTTATTTTACTCAAAAATAAGGAGTTTCAAAAAAATCTTCATCTTATTTTTAAAAAACATTAATATCTCCTACTTAGGGAGAAAATAAAAGATGCCAGAAGATTATACAATTTCCAAAATGTTGGTATTGGATATATTTTGGATAAAATGAAAGGGTGTAGGCAGTATAAGAAAATTAGATTCTTTTGTTTGAAGGACTGTTCACAAATCTAGGGTCCTGTTAAGAGACTATCCTACGGTAATAGTTCAGTCCACTAGCATGCTATCGTATAGATTCTCTATTGAAGCAACAGGAAAGGATGTAGGATAAGTTTATACATTAAAAAAAGATTGATTATTTTGCTTCATACTCTTTTAGAACGTCTTGACTTCTTTTTCTGCTTGAAAATAGGAGAATTTAAGAAACACAAATCTGTGAAAGGGTCTCCTCTTCTCAGTTTCCTGTAAGGGTAAAAAATGAGATTTCAGGCACAATTATAAGTAATGCAGTATTATTCTTCAGTATAAAATTATAAAAAATATGCCAATTTTAATGTTCTTGTTTTAGTTATTGAGTTTTCACAGTCCAAGTTAGACTCAGTCTTGAATGACGCCCCGTGATTTTGCTCTTCCCACCATGTCTCACTACAGACGAGCTCCCACAAATACTTACGAAGCTAGTTTTGGCTCCTTATAATTCACGCTGCTCGCACACCTGCGCTTAGGGAGACACATAGGTGTGTTTGCTTTCTTTTCTGGAGAAAGAGAAAGTCTTCGGATTTTTATTTTGGTTAACACAGGAACATTGGTGATATCCTTCAGGCCACAGTGAGGCGATGGGTGAGCATTAGGTGGTACACCTAGAAAAATAATGTCTTCTGAACATGCCTCCAAGGAAAATTCAGTCGTAAAGTTATCCTCACTCATATATCTTGAATGTACATAATATCTGAGGTAGTACAGATTTTATAAACCTTTTCACTGTTTTTTTCATTCCCTGTCAGACCAGACAATGTTAAAACACTGGTAGATGTAAAGAGGTGATATGATAAGACATTTTATTTTACTTTAATTTTCAGTTTTTTCAGTACTGGGTCTTGAATCTAGGGCCCACACAATGAGTGACATTCTTAGTCCCTTTTATGCTTTTTCCTAGCATTTTGATGCAAAATCTGGCTGAATTGACTAGGCTGCACTTGAACTGTCAATCTTCCTGCCTCCACCTCCAGTGTTAGGATTATTGTCCAGGAAATTTTATTAAGAGGAAACATTCTTCTATGGTAGTTTGAGGGTAATGAATCAGTTTAAAGTAAGTCTGAAATTTCAATTTAGTCATACCTTGCTACTTAGAATCACAAAGCCCTCTTAGTTTATTACGATATCTAAGTGCACGATCAGACTTCTACTGTCTTAAAAAGCCACTTAAACCTTTTCTGTTAAATGACAAGAATTCTAACTTGCGCCCTCTATGAGATTCAGGATAAAATGTGTTCTCTGTAGTAACGCTAATATATTAAGTTACCTGTGTTTTCCCCACATAAACATACAAGTTGCTCTGCTTTGCAGCTACATCTACACAGTACTGGGAGACAGGTATCCAACACCCAGCAAGGATGAAGCTGCTAGACAGACCATCTTAAATAGCTTCAGCAAGCAAACTGCACTGCAAGAAAAAATTAAGCTGTAACTGTGAAGTGATTTTATATTAAGCTGCCATATGCCCCAGGGTTAGCTGAGTTTATAAGTCATTTTTGTCACCAGGAATATACTGTATTATATTACTTCAATTTTCAGTTTGAAAAAGATACAAAAGCAACATAGTAGGTCAGTTACTGTAATGCTTCCAAACTTTAATGTATTATGAATTCACAGGGGAACTTGTTAAAGAGATACAGATTCTTAGCCAGGTATGGTGGCCCCTCAGTATTCATAAAGCTGAGGCAGGAGGATTACTTCGAATTTGAGACCAGCCTAGGGTACATAATGAGATCAAGGCCAATCTGAACATAGTGAAGTCCTGTCTTTAAAAAAAAAATTAAAATGCTGTTTTTATCATTTCAACTAAAATTTTCAAATGAGAATCTTTGTGCAAGTGCAGGATGTATTACTAACACTAACATTACTAACACCTGCAACCACACCCATTTTCAATTTAATAAAAGCAAAATTTTCTGAGCTATAATTTTTAGTTGTCTTACAGAAGAATACTAAGCAGGCCAATTCAGGAAAAAGTTTCTTGATTTCATTTGTGGACTTTTATTAACTAGACATTATTTTAAATTACGCTTCCTGTAAAATATAAAGCAAGCCATTCAAATGTCAGGTCACTGGATTCAAGCTGGATTTCATTTTCAACATCATTTCCCCACCCGGACTTCATCCCTTCTAGACCCCTCCCCCAGCCTGACAGGTCTCATTTACTGAAACTGAAAATGTTATCTCCACGATAAGCAACATTTGTTGCTGAAGGAGATTTAAATTTGCTCGCAGTAGGTCAGTGACACACTGTGATTTCTGTGCCCTGCCCCCATTATTTAGTCAGATTGGAGCTATCCTCAGACACAGATGGTAAGTCTCTAACCTCCCCCAGAGAAACAGATGGTAAAATATAGTATGTGAGCATCAGGAGTGATCATTTGCCATAAATACTACAAATGCAGGAAAACAAGCTCACTTACTTGTGCGAGTCTTGGCTGGCTTAGACTCTTCCACCTCTTGTCCCTCTGTGCAGTTTAGTGTTCTTTTAGATCGAGGCCGGGTGACTGGTCCACTTGACAAGCTTGGGAGATGCTGAGTGTCCTTGCAGTGGGGCATGTAGAGATCATCAGAATCATCTCCAGAGCTGCTGGATTCACAGATGCTCTCTTCAGACTCATTGTTGCTTTCTTCTCTATGAGAATCAGTGTTTGTTTTTTGTCGGAATGGAGTGAGGTGAATACCCTCTTCCAAAGTAAAATTGTAAGCATCACTGGAACTGACAGATTCATCCAGTTTTGGGGAGCAAATAGTTTTTTGATTTTTACTTTTGTTCCCTTTGTACTTTGGTGCCGACTTAGATTTTCTTCTGTTAGCTTTTCTTTTCTCTTTTTTTTGTACTCGTACACCTCTAAAATGACTTTTATTTTCAGATTTAGATTCTAAAATGATTTCTTTCGTTCTGGTAAACTTTCCTGCTTGAATCAGTCGTGGTGATACATTAATTCCATCTTTGTTCCATTGACTGACATTTTTTTCTTTGTTTTGTGGTTTGTGTATGTTCCCTACTGGCTCTGCACATCTGATTCTTTCCAGGTCAGAAGATTTCCCTTCCAAGTAACTGGTTTCAAAATCACCCAATGTATCAAACTGACTAGTAAAATGGTCTTTTATGTGACGACGGAGAGATACAGTTCTAGGTAAGACATTAGCAGCAGACTTAGCTTCCTCTGAATCAAAGTCATATTCCACTGTGTCTTGAGGAGTAGAAAGGATTTGCTCTAGAAATTTAAAAAGTAATGAGAAACAGTTTTATTTTTTGGAAATTTGAATTTCAAGGATCTTAGCATTCAAAGTCGTAGAAAACTCATTCTATAGTTTATCTATTTATTTTAAGTAAGTTAAAACCTGGAAGATTTGCGATCTATTTACCTATGAATCATCAACTGATAGCTACATTTAACATGTGTAAGAATATTACAAAATCTTTAAAAATATTCCAACACAGAGTTTATGTGGTCCTATTCAAAAGTTTAAAGAAAAATGATTATTTTGAATGCAGAGTCAGAGAACCAGAACCTCAGATTCCAAAGTACAAATACATGGAGAAAGGGGTAGCTAAGTTGTTCTTTGGAAAAATTAGTAAGATTTAGATAACTGGAAGGTTTTTCCGGTAGGAAAAGTGGGATATTCATCTGGATTTGCTGATGCCAGTACTGTCCCTTCCTCAAAGTGAGTGTTTGAAAACTGGGACACATGTATTTAAAAGTAGCAAGAAGAGCACGGGTTTGGTGAGTTTAAATCCTATTTCTTACCATCTGGATTATTGCTTCTAAGATGTTTTACTTCTGTGTGTATAGAAAATGGAACCAACTGGACATGTATTCTCTGGTGCTTGTGAGAGTTAAATGAAACTGTATATAAAATGTCTCACACAGAGTTTTGCACATAGTATGGTTTGTTCTGGTTAGAGATTTGGCATAACGGATGGATGTAATTTACATCTATATTATTTTTACTTATATTACTGTTATGTAAAATCGACTGGCTTGCCTTGAGAACACTAGATGAACAGATTTACAAAATTATAATCAAAGGAGAATTAGAGACGTTTAATTATGTTGTTTCTAAATGTCTTGCCCTTAATATTTTCAGATTTTTACTTGAATTACCTTCTATTTGGGATGATTCTCTTTGTCCTGGAAGGCCACTTTCTTGAAAAGGAGTTTGCCTTAGAAAATGCCAATGAAAAACAGAAATTTACTTAGCAATTATGTTTAAAAAAAAAAAAAAGAAATTGACATTTTCCTAAATTTTAACCTTTTCCCTCCAGTATTATTTCATAATTATATTCCAAATCTGTATCTATAAACAAGAAACACTTATGCTGATTACAGAGGCTGATTTGTTATGACTGACATTCAACTCCCACTGGAAGAACAAACAAGTCAAATAGTTCTTCCTGAAAATATGGCATATTTTGATTTCATTTAACTGGAAAAATAGTCAAACCAAATTAACTTACAATCTAAAAATGCAATTTGGCTGCTAACATCTTTTGAGTCTTGCTTTATCATTAGCTGAGCTATGATTTGTTGGTAATACATAGTACCAACTAGTGAAATCTTCTGAAGATCTAAACACTGTTGTTCTGTGGTTCACGAGACAAGAGCTTTTCTTTATTCTCAAAACCTATTACTGGCAATTTCATCCTAATTGCAGTTTTATTCTTTATTCTGTGTCTGAACTTTCTACTCTAGATGTCAAAAATTAAATATAGGTTTAGGTAACAGATACAGAGCTACAGTATCTAATTATTTAGAAAACTTACTAGAACTTGACTTCTACATCTTACTTGTTTGTAACATTTTTGTCAGATCTTTAAATCTAACAGTTTAAAAGCTAACAATGAGTAAAAAAATTCATATTTTTGGTTAGCTCAGTGAGAAAAGAATCGACTTGTAAGGGATGCGAGGGAACTGCCTATGGCAATAGTTCTTACCTGGGGGCAATTATCCTTCCCAGGGATTTGGCAATATCCTAAATCATTTTACTTCTCAGAACTGGGGATGGCAAAGAATAAGTAGAAGCTAAAAAATGCTACAACATCCCCCAATGGATGGACAAAGAATTACTTGGCTCACAATGTCCTTCATGTGGAGGCTGAGAAGCCCTAAGCTAGAGTGGGGGCAGTGCTTTGTATCTTAATTGAGTCTTTGGTTTTATGGGTATATATCTTAGTCAAAGTCACTGAAATGTGTAATTAAGATCTTTGTATTTTGTTCTATGTGATTAAATCTCTAATTCATATGCAGACAAAAGAGGGTATGTAGAGTGTGATACATAGGAAATTACATCAGCGTGTGATACGTATGTTAAATATATATTTTCTAAACCAGACTATTTTAAATGGCAATGTATCACTTTTTAAATAATTTACCAATTTCTTAGAATATAAATATGACATACAGGAAAATGTCACTGAAGGAAATAGTTGATTATTCTTAGAAACTCAACTATGTATTTATATTTTAACATCAAATTTTCTTAAATACATCCTCAGTAGAGAAAGGGAGAGCATCTGAGTCTAAATATGAGTATGCTACAAATGGAAGAGGGAATTAAATCTTTCTTGGTATTAATAATCATAATAATGAATATAATACTAACGGTAAATCCTTTGCAAGTAAATCCCTGGGGTTGTCATCATTATTAGAGTCCATTCCTGAGAGACGTACTTCCTGGTTCTGTTAAAGCATTAAAATAGGAGAAAACACTGTTTCAACTGAAGTATTTATAACAAAGCATTCATTTATTCAATAATATGCGCATACTCACCACTGCTATATGCTGTCATATAGTTTTAAGAACTGGAATTATAACAACTAACAATTACATCAAATCCTATCCTCTTGAAACATATCCTAGTGGAGGGAGAAAAAATTAAAAAGAAAGAAAACAGATACATATATAATTTTAGATAGTTGTAAGTGCTATAAAAGAAATACTGGAATGGAAAGATAGAGTACACTGAGGTTTGAAGGCTTTTTGGAAAAGAATGTGTTTGACACGAAGATTGCAAAGTAATAAGCCACTCAAAAATAGGAGGAGAAAAGGGCAGTAGAAACAGCAAATAAAAATGCCAGCACATGGGCAAGCTTTGTTGCATTTTCAGGAAGAAAGGTGGATGTGGATGGAACACAGTCACTAGGACCAGTAGGAGATATATATTTGGAGGCAAAATAACGTAGAGCTTTGAGAGCCAAGAGTATAGAACTTGGACTTAATGTGGAAGTCACTTAAAAACTTGGTAGGAAAGTGAAATGAGCAGCTTTAATGAGATTAGTTTGGTCACTGTATGAAACGTGAGGAAAGGAATCAAGGATGCTGAGGGTGGTGGTGCATACCTGTAATTATAGGACTCAGGAGGCTGAAGCAAGGGGATTGTTGCAAGTTCAGGGCCAGTCTGAACTACACAGACAGACTCTGTCTCAGAAGAATAAAAACAAAAACAAAGAAGGAGCCAAGAAGTTAGGAGGTCATCACAGAGATCAAATAAGACATGATATGGAGGTGAGGTCCATTCACAGGCAAAAGTTTGGAAAGGGAGGAGGAACTGGTGCGCCTTTGGAGAGATTTTCTTCCTATTGGTTAACTGAAGAAGGAAATGAAATAATGAAAAAAGAAGGAAGAAAAAAAAATGTAACAGTTACATAAAAGTGCAAAAATCATGACTAACCTGTATAGGGCTATTCAGCTACACTCTGTGTCCATACAACATGTGTTTGTTGCATACATCTTTATCATGTAGTTTAAATTAGGAATCATTTAGTTACAAGGAAGAATTCTTTCTCACTTCTCCTGTCAATAGAGCAGTGACTTCAATTTCTTTCTCCATCGTCCTTTCCCAGGCTCTACGGTCTGGCTTTCTCATCTGGACATCTGGCCTAAGGGCCAATATACCCTGTTCACTGGCACAGCAAACAGATGGTCACTGGGAGAAAGCAAACTGCTCTGCTAACACTGGACACTCACCACTGCTGTCCTCATTCTCTTCCCTGTTTAATTTCCCTGGCAATGGCTTCTGAGAAAAGGGAAGAGAAACAGGCTCATCATTACTCTTCTGAGACTTAAGACGCAATGAAACACAAAGAATGTCCTAAAACAGACTTTGTCCAGGTCTGTTATATTTTGGTAGGCAGGACCACACTTGAACCCCTTCTCTATAACGCTGGACATAAACAGAATCGGTTTAAAAGTTTGGTCAGCCAAATGTGTAGGGTATTTCTTGTTGGAGGTTTAAAACAGTCTCCCTTATTTAGCCAACGAGGTTAAAAATGATTCTCCAAAAGCACTTAATTATTTCCTAAGGCCAAATAAAGTTGTTTTTTTTAAAAAAATAAAATCTCATTGTATGTAGCAAAACTACAGAGGAAGAATAAAATTGAACATGGCATTAGTTTAAAGTTCTAGACTGGTTAACCTCAGCTAAGACTTCCAGACCTTTAGCTAAGCTGTGGTACTTCCGAGTCATGTGACTGAACACTCAGAGCAGCACTAGCAGTGCAAAAGACTAAATAATTTCCTTTGCATGTTGTCCTACTACTGCTTCCAGACCCAAGTTAACACAGTTATAATCTTTGTTCACCTCTGTATGCTTGAAGCTTTCTTACCTGGTCATATGGCATACCTGTGCAAGAGCCAGGAGGATGTTTCAGTCAATTCAAAAGAAAAGAGTTGTCCACAATTAAGTTATAAATTGATCTAAAGCTCTTGTTCATTAAATCTCTTCCCTAAGTAATCCAGCCTTTGTAATAAATATACCTGAACAGTATCTTCTGTTTGTTGTGAAGTACATTTTTCTTTCAGTGCATACAGCTGACATGCAAGGTAGTAACATTCTTTTCTTAGCTGAAGGATGATATCCTGGGCTTCTCTCACTTTGGATTTTTCATTTTCCAAAGCTAAAACTAACATTCTGTTGTTGTCTTGGTAATTTTTCAGCAGTGTACAAGTGTTGGCTAAAAGAAGACAAAATAAATTTACCGATTATTAAATGTAAACTTATAGAAAGTGACGTTAAAGAAGTGGTGAAGGACAACATAAACAGCTCTTACTTATCACTTGGCATGGTGCAGGTATGAAGGATCTGCGCTTGCCAATTTCTGCCAAATTTTTATTTCTTTTCTCTTTCATTCGCTTCTTTATGTCTTCAAGACTATCCTGAAAGGATTTTTTCTGGCACCTTTCCTTGGCCATCTTCTGCCTACAAATTTAAAGTAAGAGAAAATATTTTTCTCAGCTATAAAATCAAATATAAATTGAACATCAAAAATACAGGTTATTAATAAAAAAGGAATGAAGGGGCAACATAACTGTGGAATTAGCTCTAAGTCAGTAGCTAACTTACCTGGTGATAATTCTGATTTTGTGGCCTTAAAATCTCATTAATATCTGTGTACCTGTCATCCCAGCTACTCAAGAGGCTGAGGCAGGGGAATCATGAGGTCAAGGTCAGCCTGGGCAATATAGTGAAATCCCATCTCAAAAAATAAAACATGTCAGAATCATTCATATCTACCATACAACGGCTCTCTCTAAAAAATCCAAATCTATAAAGTCTCACTATTATTTTTGACATGTTACTCTCCTCAGTCACTTCATATGGAAGGATTACTGATTTCCAAACCAAAGATTCCATAATATGTCACTTATTGTTAAACAAATACTGATTGAACACTTACAGTCTAGACTAGTGATGGCAAACCTTTTAAGAGTATTCAGCGGTAACAGACATCTTGCTGTGGCACGCATGCTACAAGTCGACCACCACTCTCTAGCCACTATGAGCAATGCTGATTTTTATTTTGGTGGTATTGAGAATTAAACCAGGGTCTAATGAATGCTAGTCAAGTGCTCTACTACTGCACCCTCAGTCCTTTTAAATTTTTTTCTCATTTTGAAATGAGATCTTACAATGTTGTGCTGGCTGACCTGAACTTGTGGCTTAAGCTAGTCTCTAGTCTAGTCTGCCAAGCTGGGACCACAGGTGTGTACCACCACCCTGGGTTGATTAGTACATTTTGATGCAGTTATTATTTATGCTTTTTTTTCTTTTCCTTCTCCTGGGACAGTCTATCAAACCCAGGACTTTGAACTTGCCAGGAAGGTATAGTGCCACTGAAGTACATCCCTAGCCCTTATCTATACTTCTTACAATGTTCATGTCCAACTTCTCATGTTTGGAATCACAGCATTCACTCAGAGGCAATATATGTATCTGAGTTATGTTTTCTAGCTTTTTCTTATTATTAATTAGATTAGGTCATTCAACTAATTATCTTTTTTCCACACTTTTTACCCAGTATCATGTAAGATAAGCACAAATATTCAAGAAAACCAAGGTGATTCTCAGAGATTTAAATTGCATATATATAACTTTATAGGTGGTTATTATAGAGCTAGAAAAAATAAGAACTGGAGAAATGTTAGTAATCTCAGTTACTGCTAAATCTAAAGTCTGCTAACTCTCAGCAAGTTATGAATATAGCAAATGGGACATTAAATAAAGGCTACATACAGTTAAAAGTAACAAAATAAGCAATGACAACATAATATGCTACTAAGTATGTTAAAATACACATGTTAAATATTTTGAATCTTTCAGTGCCACAAATCAGATATGTTTCAGCATGCTAGTAAGCATAATTCTCTTCTTACGCAGTGCCAGGGTCCTTGCCCTGAACTATATAGCCCCAGACCTTTTAAATTTTTTTTATTTTGAAATAGTGTTAAGATGCCCAGGCTGGGATCAAACTTTCAGTATTCCTACCTCAGCTTCCCAGAGTGCTGGGTTAACAGGCATATACCACTATATCCCCCTTTCATGAACAATTTTTTTACATTGTTTACTGTACTTTGCAGATCTTAAAATTGTAAAAAATTTGTTTCCTGTGACAACCTATGTACATAATTTTCACTATAAAGGAGATCTTCATCTCCTCTGAGTTAAATATTTTCTTAAACTTTGTATTTTCTTCACTATTTTTTACAGAGCTCTAGGCCCTAAATACATATCATAGATCAATTTAATTATTTTATTTCTGTGAATGTACACATTGGGATGTACACAGTGGGATGGTTCGAGTAGAAGTGGTGTTAACTATTTTTTGAAAACACTAATAGTAGGTGGGTTGTATAAAATAAGTTTTTTACAATGAAGTTTTCAGTTTGAAGGTGTTTGAAAGCCAGGCAGATTAAGTACCTGATATTTAGATATTTTAGAAGCACAGCCTTATCTCAAAAAGTTTTTGTTATTTGTGTCAAAACAAGCTAAAATCATCAAAGACATTTGCCAAAGCAGATGTCTTATTTCCTGTCCCAGGGCAGGGGTGTCAACAGGGGGTGTGGCAGAGTGAATGAAAACAGACAGATGAGTGCGGGTCTCAATGTGAACTGTAGTCTAAAGAACCTCGAACAGTTAGTTATTCTCTGCCCAGATGCTGTGCTCGGTCCTGCTGCGTAGACAGCCAGGTGCAGCACTAGTCGGTTCTCCTGCATAGCCAAAGGAGTCAAAGTCCCAAACAAGGAAAACATGACAACGGTAGCACGCCTCACAATAAAACAGTTATCCTTTCTGTGTTCTTACGTTAAAACCGGCTTCTAATTACTGTAAAAGCTTTATCTGCCCATCACTTAATCCAAACAATTCACTCGGGTAGGTTAAGGTCCCTATTTATTTAGCGTAAGAGGGAAAGTGCAAATAAGATGGCTGAGGAGCTAAAGCAGTCAGGTTGGTCTGGCGCCACAGTCTGGTTTCGGCCGCCGAATTTTGTAATCATACTGGAACCCTGAGCGTGGTCGAACAGATCATCCTAGTTCCACTCTTGAAAATTAGCGGCCTTTCTCTTGGAGGTACACGAGAAACGCAGAAGTTACGGGGGCTCACGGAAGAGGACTCGGTGACCCTCCTCAAACGGGTCTAAAACGGTACCTTCACTTCTGCAGCCAGTACTTCTGCAGCTGTCGCCCTTTCCTCACATCCCAAGCCTCGGCGCAGCTGCCCGGCCCGCTTGAACCCCGCTTCCAGCGCTCCAGGCCGCGGTACCGTCTCGCGACGCCTCTCCGCCGCATTCGAAATTCGCCGCCGCGCTCATCCATTGGCTGGGGATCACGTGACGCGACGTCGCCGCCGCAAACAGCGCCGCAGCGCCCCGCCTACGGGCGACGACAAGTGACGCACAGACGGGTCTTGCCTCTTCGTCGTGGGTGGAGTTAGTGTCCTCGAGGCGGGTTTCGCGGCCTCTTTTCTGCTCTGAGTTGTCAGATTTAAGGGCGGAGTCACCTTGAAACTTCTAAGGTGGGACACTAGGTATTTCAAAGCTCGCTATTTCTTCATTCTGTCTGTTTTCCATCCCTGGGCTTTGCTCACAGGTTCCCTCCTGTGAGAACGGGTCAGCCAGCCATAGTGCCACACGGAGGCAGCTTTGAGGAGAATTAAAATCAAAATAGGGAACAAATACCCTGTCTGAGAGGTAGAATATTATTGCAGATATCTGAAATTTTCAGCTCAAAGTTCTCTATTCTCATTCTCTTTTTTCTTTCGCCTGTCTCTTTGTCCCTTAGAAAATCTCACAGAAGTTGCCACCAAGTAGTTTTCCAAACTGTTTGGAGATAGGGCTGGTTTGAATTCCAAAGAAAAAAAGCACTAAATGCCAGAATGTCCAAAGCATTTACAAGGGGAATTTATAGAGAACTTCTCTCAAGACAGATTGTGAGAGAAAAAAGAATATTCCAAATCTGGTTGCAGTGAGAGGGTCAGAGTATCGAGTTTATATGAATGAAGGTTTAAGGAATTTGGGTTCAGGGCCAGGATCAAGTTTTAGTGCTTCAGAGACCAACCTAATGTTGAAAGTCTCACCTTGAGCTCAGGTGCGCTTGGAAAACCTCTAGCTGGTTGGATCACAAAGGAATCAAGAAATTCTGATTTTTGGTCAGGACATGGAAAGAAAATGAGGGAGAACCAGGTGACCTTAGAATACGGAATTTGAAGCTTAAAAAAGTTCAGTTATCTGCTTCCAAACATTCGTTTTATCTGTAGTAGTCCTTAGTAATCAAATTTCTCTTGCTAAACGGAGGCTTAACTTCACAATCCACAATGAAGCACTCATTTGCTATGAATAAGTATTTAGATTTGATAGGTGAAGTCACATTTATTTGCCATATCAACCCTTAATTCTCCATTTCCATAGGAAAGTGTAAATGGTAGTGTATGTGTACAGCAATAGCTGAAGAGGCTTATTTTTGTTGACTCCAGTAACGTGAATCCATCTATGTTCTTTAGTAGTATTCATTTTAGCCCTAGAAATTATCTACCTAACAACAAACCTAATTGTTCTGAGTTAAATTTTCTTTTTTTACTAGGATGTCACAGCAAGTTAAAAATTTAACTTGTAGTCCATTCTTGACTTAATGATGCCTGGAACATGGTAAGCAATAAGTTAATAATAATTGAATTAATCATCATAAATAATAATCATTTAGTAATAATTGAAGGATTTGAATGAATGGAATAAGTAGAATTCATTTCAGATATGGGAATAAGCAAAGCAAAAGATAAAGTGGAAATACTCTTGTACATGATTAAACTTAATGTGTTACTTGATTTGTAGTGTATATAAGAATAACATAGGCAGTTTCCTCGGATCTTACCCTAGGAGACTAATTCGGTTTGTCAGCTATAGAATCAGTTTGAACACGGGAAAGATGGCTCCAGAGTTCATACTCTTAACAACTACTCTATGTTTTGCTATTTTCTTTTGTCATATCCTAAGTCAGAGATAATTCATGATTTTATTGTGTCAACTGAGTACAGTGTTGGGACATGTTATATACTTGACAAATTTGGAAGAATCTATGAAAGAGTAACCCAATTTGTCAAAATTTCTTGCTTAAGTTTTAGATGTTTAGAATTGTATGGCATAATTCAAAATATTTTCTTAAAAATCTTGCTTCCATTTGTAGCTGCATTACTTTGCCAATTTTTCAACATATGTTGGTTATTTCATTAGTTGTATGATATCTTAAAATACAATGAACCCTCTTTTCTTCTGCAAGTTTCTAAAATCCAAAATACTGCTTATTGGGCTGAGGATTTAGCTCAGTGGTTCCGGTGCCTGCCTTACAAGTGCAAGGATCTGGGTTCGGATCCTGGTAACCACATACAACAATGCTGGATGTGGAGACTCATGCACACCAGCAATCAGAACCACATACCACAGTGCCGGGCATGGTGGCTCACACCTGTAATCCCAGAACTTGGGAGGCAGAGGCAGGAGGATTGCTGTGAGTTCAGCGCTGAGCTCAGGGCCAATTTGAACTACAAAAGCGAGACCCTGTCTCCACAACAAAACAAATTGCTTATTATTATTAATATTTAGCTGCTTAACATTTATTACTATTATATGTTTTACTTGGCATTTAATTAAAGAGTGAAATCCTGCTCAGACTTAGTTTCTCTTTTCTCTGATATCCCAATTACAAAAAAAAAATTTTTTAAGGGTTTTTTTTGAGACAGGGTCTCGCTTTGTGGTTCAGGCTGGCCTTGAGCTCAGCCTCCAACTCACATCACAGCAATCCTCCTGCCTCTGCCTCCCGAGTGCTGGGATTACAGGCGTGAGCCACCACGCCCGGCACTGCGGTATGTGGTACTGGTTGCTGCTGGGCGTGAGTCTCCATGCCCAGTATAGTATGTGGTTAACCAGGGGATTGAACCCGGGTCCTTGAGCTTGCAAGACAGGTGCCGGAACCACTGAGCTAAATCCCTGGCCCATGAAAGGTTTTAAAACCATGAAATTTCAGAAGTGTACAAAGATCAGAACTCTTATAACGGTTTATCCTTCTGAAACATGAATTCTGTACATTTTATTAAAAGCACATTATTCAACGTTCCTTTTTGTAATACAAAATACTGTCAAGTTTCTACATTGTGGTTTATCCTTGGGAATGTTAATTCCCTTTTATTTTATTTTCAAATCTCTTTTTTAAACAACTTTTGATAAATAAAAACAAGTTTTTCTTTGCCCTATAGCTGCTGAAATGGAAGTGTCAACTATGAGAAGGTGATCTTTACCTTAAAATGGTACTTTGGGGCCAGGGATTTAACTCAGTGGTTCTGGCGCCTGCCTTGCAAGCCCATGGGCCCCTGGGTTCAATTCCTAGTAACCTCATACAATAATGCTAGGCATGGTAGCTCATGCTCACCAGCAATCAGCACCACAAACCACAGTACTGGATGTGATGGCTCATTCTTGTAATCCCAGCACTCGGGAGGCAGAGGCAGGAGGACTGCTAAGTTTGAGGCTAAATTCAGGACCAGCCTGAACTACAAAGCAAGACTTTGTCTCAAAAAAAAAAAAAAAGAGATGATAATTTGTATCTTGGCAGGAGAGAGGGGTGACAACTGAGAAAGGGTAAACAGTAAAAGTTGTTAGACAGCTAAAATGTGATTTCTGGAACAGACAAGACATGTCTTACACTGGTAAAATCCATATTTTAAAGCTATCTTCTGCAATGGTGTTAATTTGTATTAAATGTGTCAGTTTCATGTGGAACTTAAAACAACTAGAACCTCTAAAAAACAAAAGAGGAATAGGTCTTATCCTGCTTCAGTGAGCACGGGCCTTTCTCTTGATTGCTTCTGGCATATGTCAGACTTTTATACCTCCATGAATCATATAAGGGAATCTTGTTATAAAGTAGATCTAAGGTTGGGCCTGAGATTCTGTATTTCTAATTAGCTCTTAGGTGTTGCTAAATGTTGTTGGTGTATAGAAGAGCAAAACTCTAAGACAGTGATTCTCAAACTTGCTGAGCATTAGAATAATCTGGAGACCTTAGCAACTACTCTGTGGTTCTCATTCCCAGGAATCTTGACAGAATGGTGCTATCATTTAGATCTAGAATGACCCCGCAAGCCCAGGTTTTACAGGCTGGGTCCTTAGTGGAAACTTTAAGAAATGGGGCACAGTAGAAGGAAGCTGGGTTATTGAGGGCAGATTCTTGAAGGGGATGCTGGTTCTCCATCCTCTTCCTTTCTCTCTTTGCTTCCTGGATGACATGCGGTGAACATATCTCCTCTCCCAAGTGCACCCCACTGTGATGCACTGCATGGCTCCATAGACTTTAAGCAACAGAATCAAACAACATGAACAGAAAACTGAATTGGTGAAGCAAAATCTTCTTATAGAGTTAATTGTCTCAGGTGTTTTGTCACAATAATAGGAGGCTGACTAATATGAGGAGATAGATGGAATAAAGCTTAGATATAGGGAATTTAAAGTATTTTGAGAAGATTTCTGATGGATAGCCAGATCTCAAAAACACTGATGTAAGTGACCATTTTGCGGACGTTTAGTTTCCTTTGGCCACTCATCTCTTAACTACACACACAGCTTCTAACCGCTTTCTAGAGACTATTCGGTCTTCCTGTCTCCACTTGGAGGCAGATTCATTCCACTGAAAGTTGTAGAAATGGCGCTCCTTTGTTGTGGCTTGTGTCCAGAGGTTCCCCAAAGCCTCACATGATTATAAGTGTGGCTTTTTAAGAAGTGGCTGAATCTAGCGTGTGTGATTGATTCATGGTGCAATGTTGCGATTAAGGGTGTGTGATTACCAAATCAGTCCACTGATTTGAGAACTATTTCTTCTCTTCAATGCTTCTCTGCCAAGCCATCCTTCCTTGGAGCCACCTGATTATAGACTGAAACCTTTACAGAATGTGAGCTAAATGAAACTTTCCTCGCTTAACTTGTGGGCTTGGGTATTTGATCTCAGCAACAAGAAAAGAAACCCCTGTTCTAAAAGCTTTAACATGAATTTCCCAAGAAACAAAGGGTGTTCTCTTTCACAGCCTCAGCACATTTACCAGGACCAGAAAATTTAACATTGGTACATTATTATTTAAATTGCCTCCTATACTCCAATTTCATCAGGTGTTGCAATAGTATTTTTTTTAATGCTTCTGTTTTTTCCTTTGTCCAGGATTGAATTCAGAATTACTGTGTTGGTTCATTCCTCAAGATCCAGCATGAACCTGCTACTACTTGCTACTATAAAGCAGGGACAAGTTGGCTTTATTCATTTCCCTGTGGTTCACTATCTTCCAGCTTTTAAAATAGAGCTTTGGCTGTACTGTCATACCCATTTTCATTGAGGCTTTTTACACACAAAGAAACCACAGATAAATATTTACCTGTATAATGATTGTTTTAGATTGAAAATATGACACTTTGGCCATCTCTGTATGAATCAATGCACTGAACACCAAAAATATGATGCATAAATTGAAAAGTTTATGAACCATGCCTTATCAAAATTAAAAACTTCATGAAAGATCCTGTTAGAGCAGAGATAGTGAGTAGTGAAAAATGTGTGCAAACTATCTTTAGTAGTTTGAACAGTGACCCCTTAAGATACCAAGTTGTACTCTGTTATTAAGAAAAGCCTTACTTGGGGAGAAAGATGTTAGGTGTAACTAAACTAGGATTTTGAAGTGATCAGATTAGTTTGGATTATCTAAAGGACCCTTAAATAATATCATGACTGTAGTGACCTTTTTTTTTTTTTTTTTAAATTTTTGAGATAGAGTTTTACTTTGTAGTTCAGGCTGGTCCTGAACTCAGCCTCAAACTCAGCGCTCCTGCCTCTGCCTCCCAAGTGCTGGGATTATAGGTGGAGGCCAGCACACCCAGCACTGTGTTAGGTGGTACTGATTGCTGGTGAGACAGTGTTATATATGGTTACTGGGGGATGGAACCTGGAAGTTTGTGCTTGCAAGACAGGCACTGGACCCACAGAGCTAAATCCCTGGCCCTGTAGTGACCTTTTAAGTGTAAGTCAGAAAGCGCTGGAGATTAGCTCAATTGTAGTGCTGCCTGCCTCGCAAGATTAAAGTCATGAATTCAGTCTTGTTCTGCCAGAAAAAAAGGCAGAAGGAAGATTTGCCACATGAGAAACAATATAAAAACAAATATACAGAAGGGAATCGTGATGCCATATGGTAGACATCCACAGAGGGTGATGTGACACCAAAATGTGGAATGCTGATAGACAATTAAAGCTAGAAAAGTCAAAGAAAGGATCTTTTTAGACTCCTCAAAGGGAGTGCAGCCCTGCCAACACCTTAATTTTGGACTTTTGGCCATCAGAACATTGTTCTCATTAATTAATGAGAAAATAATAAACTTTCATAACTAATTTTGATTTACATGAATTACTCATTTTAATTTAAATGAGTCATGATTTTATCTTTTTTTTTTTTGAGACAGGGTTTCACTTTGTAGTTCAGGCTATCCCTGAGCTCAGCCTCAAACTCACATCACAGCAATCCTCCTGCCTCTGCCTCCCGAACGCTGGGATTACAGGCGTGAGCCACCATGCCCGGCACTGTGGTATGTGGTACTGATTGCTGCGGGGCATGAGTCTCCACGCCAGTATTGTATGTGGTTACCGGGGATCAAACCGGGGCCCTTGCGCTTGGAAGGCAGGTGACGGAACCACTGAGCTAAATCGCTGGCTGATGATTTTATCTTTTTAAAAGGAAAATCTCTTAAGAGATTGCTATAGTATTCAGGTGGGCATGATGGCATATACCTGTGATTCCAGAACTTGGGAGGCTGAGGCAAGAGGATTCCTGCAAGATAGAGGCCAACCTGGGCTACATAGTGCTAGGATAGCCTGAACTACATAATGAAATGGTGTCTCAATTCCCCCAAAGATTGCTACAGTATTCAAACAATATATACTGGTATAAAATGAGTATCTTTCTTTCTTTCTAGTCACATTTGCATGGGCCTTATATTCCCATAGTAAAAATCGGTTTTTAAAAAAATGGTGTAAAGATAAAAACTGTTATAAATGTGATAAAAAAGACAGAATACAGTGAGAGCTTGTAATAGGATGACTGTACCTGTCCTGGGAATCTGAGAAGACTTCTTTGAAGAACTAGCAAGTAGGCTGAAATTTGACACTGGATAGGAAAAAATCCTCATTATTTATTAATGTAAAACGAGACTCAGTTGCCTTGTCATATAACTTCTTCCAGTCATATAGCAGGTGATAGATTACAGGTATGGAAAAACAAAGTGTCTGGGTTGATGGTAGACTTAGGAGAAGGGACATGGGGTAATTTTAGGATATTGGCAAGAATATTATTGACACTATTATTCATGAGCTTTGTGGTGGATAAGTTAGGAAATAAAACAAAATCAAGACAAGTAGGTAGTATTGGTGGATTGGGACAAAGATTTTAGAAATCTGATGAAGTTATCAATACCAAGTTGAATGAAGCTGTTTTTATGAGTTGCATTATTTGAATAGATAATTTCAAGGAGGAGCAGCTATGAGAAATAAAAGGTGAAAGGCATTAGCATGGAGCAGGTAACCGAGGTGAAATGAAGGTCATTGGAAATGAGGCAAAGGAAATTAAAGCCATTTTTTAGACTGGATTCTATGTGAATAGTGAAGCTCCCTAGTTAGATGGCAAGGACTGGAGCCAGGCAAACACCAAGTCTCAGCTGAATGAGTGGAATGACCTGAAAGAAAAATACAGGAAGAGGCAAAGGGAGGATTAATGGTCTGCAGGGGCCCAGATTCAAGGAGTACCAGAATGAGTCTTCCCCAGAGAGGACTCCTGGGCCAGGAGTCCTGTGAGAAAAGCCCCATCCCACTTGGTTTTAGCTTCTTTTTTATTTTCCTGTAAACTACTTGAGTATGCTTCTGCCAACTTTAACATAATTGCTTATCTTTTTCATTATTTAGTAACTCTTGGTAAACCAAGGAAATTAGCTATGTGTCTGACATGCACATTGCAAATAATTTTTGTCTTTATAAATGTTGTAGTAGTTTAAAAAATTTATGTTCCAGATTTACTGGTCTTTTTCCTTTTTCCATGCATCTATATTTGTGTTTTAGGGTTTCAGTTCAGAAGGATGGTTTCCCCTCTAAAATAATTTCATTTATGATATGTTGTAGAAGTTGTGTTTTTTTTTTTTTTTCTGTACTTGGAAATAAACCCAAGGCCTTTTCACATAACTGTATCCCCAGCTCTTTTTATTTTGAAACAGGATTTCACTAAGTCACCAAATTGCCTGAATAGGTTTAAGTTTGCCATTCTCCTTCATCAGCCTCCTCTGTCCTAGAGTCTTTTGAGTGCATTCATTAGTCAGTTGGGACAAATTACCTGACACAACTTAAAGAAAAGTGGTTTATTTGGTTCATGGGTTCAGACGATTCAGCCCATGGTTGGCTCTCAAAGATAAGAGCATTATGGCAGTGAGCATGGTATAATAAAATTGCTTAGTTTGTGGCAGCTGAAGAGCTGTGCAGGGGAACAACACAAGAGAGAAACAGTCTAGGGATCATATGTATTACCCAAAGTTATCCAACCAGACACATCTAAAAGTGTGCTTTGCTAATCGAGGTCTACCTAGCCAATCAAATTGGCAAGCTTACCTGTCACAATGTATTTTAGCATCAAATGTTTGCTCACTTGGAATTCAGTTGGATCAGAAGTAATGAGAAGATTCAGTCTACCTCCCCCCTATTTCCCCTAAATGATAGAAAATCCTACTTTTGTTGAGAGATTCCAATATGATTTGGGTTTGTTTTGGAAGAACGAAAGGCCTGATGAGATTATAGTGTGGAATCCTGAAGCACATCTCAAAACAGACTTCAGAGGCTGGAGATAAAACTTCCTGTTGTGGTTGGCCCAGGAACTTAACTTCTCTGGGCCACAGCAGTATAGCTTTGAGGACAGGAAATACATGAGCCAGGGTGGCTAGCCAAGGTGAACAAGGAAGAGGAGAGAAGGAATAGTACAGGAAGTAACAGGTGGGGCATCTGAGACTCTAGTCAATACACTACAAATTTCTCTCTGATTGGAATGGAAAACCATTAAGAATTTTAGACAGAAGAATGGTTGAACCTAGTATATTTTAAAAGGCTTTTTTATTGCCATTGTACTGTAGAAAGAAACAAAGTAGAAGCTAATTG